>JAWLRI010000869.1:2416192-2492874 GCA_034781795.1 Crypturellus tataupa
TGACCCTGAGGTGGATGGCCTCAGTATTCCCTCTATAACCACAGGCAACCACCACGGGTTGATAGTGAATCCGACAGGGAAAGTCCTGGTTCTCCTGGTCTGCACCTGGATTATTCTTGCACAGAAAGTGCAGCCAGATGGGCACTTAACTGTCAGATTAAGACAATGCCAGGAATAAAGGGAAACTGTTTGATATTTTTGTTGGCAGATGGAAATTTGAGGTGCACACTTCAATCTGCTTCCATGATAAATGTCTTCAAGGTCCAGACTGAAGGCAGGGAACCAGAATACTCAAATAGTAGTTTCATGATCCTGAAGGTTTCTTGGTAGAGCTGAACATTGCCTCAAATTGATTGTTAAATCAGAGAGCCTGGGTGTAGCTCATTCCATTATAATCCCCACAAATTGCTTTGTAATCGAAAGCTTTTGTTCCAGTGTCAAGTGGTTAAGCACCAAGTAAGAAGATCTATTTTACAAGAGCAGACAAGATCTGACAGACAGTGGAAACTTAACTTTCAACAAATATAACAATCAACATGAGAGAACCAAAAGGTCCTCATTAAGCACTGCTGTTTTTAATTAATTGGTCCTTCAGATTTACTTCTTTAAAGCTGCTAACAGCCCTAAGCCTTTCCTAGATTAATTACAAAAGACGAGCAAATCACAATAATTAGTTTAGCCCCAGGCTTTTGCTAGGCCTCTGACCTACGTGTGTAGGTTTGCTCCGTGCAGCGTAGACAGGGGGAAGCAATTTGCCTTCTTGTCGTGTTTCTGATTCAGAATTTCTGGCAGGAAGTGTTTTTTTTTTTTTCCTTCTTCTTTTCTTCAGTTGTTGAAAAGTGTAATTTTCCTTCCTCTTATATATTCTTGTCATTTAGTTTAAAGCGATTCCTCTACTGTAACGACTCCCACTTGGGCTGGAAACCCTCCTTCACCAACAACAGCTCAGTCAGGGGCGATGACTTTCAAGGCTTGTAATTCTTGGCTTTTGGGGCCCACAGACTCAGGGAAGTATCATTAAAAATGAATCATGCTGCTCCCCTGGGGAAGTGCTTCCTTCCCGGGATGCACATTAGCGTGAATCCATCACCCCTCCCTTGCCGCAAAGGACCAGTAAGTCAACAGTGCGATGTAAGAACGAATTCCAGAGCAATGTGCATATGTACCTGTTCATAAAGCAGGAGAATCTGTACGTGTCTGTGAGCAGTAGACCTGGTGCTGCACCATGGTGCTGGTGTTCTGTTGATCTGTTCCTGTCTTGTCCCTGCTTTTTCTGTAGCTTCATGCTGATCTTTGGGTCTTAGACATTCATGAGACAAATCGTCGTGTTTCAAGGCTCATCTCGCTGTTTTGAGACCGTTTATAGTGTTAAGGGAAGGCATATAGGCAGTTTTGTAAAGCTCCTTGCCTCACTTTACCCCTCTGTAAAATGGGCACAGCACCATCCCTTGGAGAGCAGTTACAGGTCTTAACTTACTCATTCTGTAAATTGCTTTGAGATCCTAGGCTGATGGGGAGATAAGGGAAAATAATTGCTGTTTGTGCTCTTGATTAGACAATCATCTGCTTAATTTCCTGTGAGTTCAATGAGATTTACCAAGGCACCTCTGAATTATGCTAAACTGTGGTTTAAGAAGTGACATCATCCCTGTACTCTGCTGTCTGAAAAAGGCAAGTGTAACTGTGGGTAACCACTAAAACACGTTGTTCTAGGACATCTGCTGCATCCACTACCTGTGCCCCACGGTGGGGCTTTCCCTGGGGGGGGAATTTGGGTGGAATGTCCCTGGGCAGGACCAGGGGGGATTTCTGTTCCCTGAATTGCTGGCAGCATTCCCGTACCCTGCAGACAAGAAGCCCCAAGTCCTTCCAAAACTTGTTAGCCCAGAAGCAAGAGACAGACCTGCCAAGAGAAGAGAATCTGCTGGAAAGATATTTTCTAAGCGCAGTGTAATGTTGTATTAGCAGGTTATACAGCTATATTTTATTCTTCTGGAAGGCAAAAGGAGGTTCAGCTTCTTCAACACAGCTATTCCTATTTTCTTCTTACTCACCTGCTCTTTGAATGGCAGCTGCTGACAGTGAGTTAAAACATGCTTTTTTATTTTTCATTTTTAATGCTCTTGAGGTGTCTTCTCTCAGGCCTGAGTAAACAAGCTTCAACTCCTGTATCCTGAATTGCTGGACATTGCTTTTGTTGCTATCTGGAAGTCAGAATGGCATCAGCTCAATGTCCCATCTAAAAAATCTCTGCTATTTCTTGATGCCAGATTTCCCATTGTAGTTAGGGAAAAAGATACAAACCAGTGTTTTTTTTTTTTTTCACCTGGAATTAGGGGAAGCTGCATTAGGAGGGATCACAATTTTGGAAAAGGGATTTGCTCACCTCTACTACAGTTATTGTCGCTGCTACAGCAGTAGTCAGACACCAGTAGCAAAGTGAGGGCCAGACTTAAGGAGAGAGTCAGATGACCCAAATTCTTCACTTCCTCTTGCTTCAGGACATACGAGAAAAAAAAATCTGGCCAGTGCAGCTAATCCACTTCCCTTTTAAAACTCTGAGAAGAAGAAAATGATCCTTATATCTCTAAACTGGAAGTATAACAGGAAGCAAACAGAGACCTTCCTCTTCCTTCTAGTCAACATCTATTCGACCCTCTAAAATTCTCCTCGTCTCTGGTCTCATAACCTCTCTGTGCAGGGGCAGAGCGGGGCAGGGTGATAAGCACTCTCTGAAACTGCTGGTATTGAAGCAATTATTCAGCAGCCACAGCCCTTAGCAGCCGAGCAGAGATTACCATCTCTATCCCTGGGAACACTCCTTTCATGCCCTCCTAATGTATCCTGGCCTGTGGCCCTTATTTACGGCACCTTCTGGCTGAATTACCAAATTGACACAGCGCCGGGATCTTTACTGCTCTTTACATTCTGTCCTGAGAAACATGACCTTTTTTTTTTTTTTTTTTTTTCCTGTCTGAATTGGCATACGCTTAATCCTGTTCATGGGATAGCAACACTCCCTCTCACTTCAAAGAGCTGGTCCTGTGCGTTTACAGTCCTTAAAGAATATATGCAGTGTGACAGAGACAGATATTAATAATGCCAACATGTATGCTAATATTGCTTTAGTTAATAGATCATGCTTATAGATCATTTGAAAGCAGTTGGGAAAATACTGTCAGTAAATATTTCCATGGATTTTCAAATGGATTTGCCTATAGTTTCTAGACAGCAATAATTGTGGAAAGTAGATCTTAAACTTCATCTCAAGTTCTTGGAAATTAGCTAGCCAAGTGTGATCACCCCTGAGATGCAGAGTGCAACCTAAAATATTTGTATTCACTCTTGGTTACATGCGGAAAAAGTAGTAAGAATCACAAAGTTGCCACTGATTTGAAGCACTGTGGTGAGGGAATTTTGCTGCATGGTCAAGAGCTTAAAAGCAGAAGCAAAGGTCATCTTTTAGGGTACCTTTTCAGTATCTGTTTACTGGCACTATCCCAATGTTAGACAAGAAATAAGAGAATTCAAAATAGCTCTTTTCACTTCTTCAGTGGTTTGGTTCTTTGTTATGTGGCATGTGAAACTAATGCTCAAACACATTGCTGCCCTGTCCAGCCCTTCCTCCCATGACTGTGGTTCCAAGAAGCTCTTACCCCTTCATGTCTTATAGCTTTTGTTTTCTGGTGCAATTTTTATTATCAAACTGTTGCAATGAGGAGGAGGGCGATGACAAACATGAGCAGGCTCGTGCAAGACACAAGTTATCTCTCCACAACTTTATAGGCAAGAACTTTCTCAGCTTGAGGAGATAGAAGCCAGAGAGCCTATTTTGGAAACCAACAAAAAAAAACAACCCCCCCCAAAAAGACTAAAAAAAGACTAAAAAACCTAATTCAGCATAGAGTTAAAATGCAAAAAGAAAAAGATGTTAAAACAAAGATCCCAAATGGTAACCATGGCAATGGTTACCAGCAATGCTAGAAAGATGCAATTGACACAGAAGAAAAATGTTTTAGCATTTTTCCAAAAAAGCAGCAGTAGAGAACCTACAATCAGTGATCGAGTTTTTCATTGACACGTGGGTGAATGCAGATCTGCACTCCTCCTCGTGCTGTTATTCCAGATGAGCCTGTGAGCAGGAATGCAAAGGACAGGTAAGAGGCTTGGACTTGGGCAAGAAAAATGGGAATATCAGATCTTTTTTCTGAGTTATGGATTTAGCAATAAATTACAGTAATTTCCCATTCATATAAGCAACAGTCAAGAGAAAAAAAAAGAAAAGAAAAAAAGAAAAAAGAAAACAAAACCTCTGCCTCATTTCCTGTTGTGTTTTGAGGTTTCTTACCAACACTGAAAACCACAGTTCATTACGGGAAGTTTTAGTGGTCTGTATCTGTCAGTGTTTTAAATCCGTATCTGGCATCAGTAGATGAGACGCTTTTCCCTTGAAGTAGGAGGGGGAATTTCACTCTTTGGGGTGTGTTTGGTTTGAGAAATTGTTTATTCGCATTTCTTGTCAAGTTTTTCGTTTATAAGCATTGTGAAAATCTATAATAATAAAACTAAGAAAGTTTTGAACTGCTTTCCTTCACACTAGATGAGGAGCCCCCTTCATTAACCTTGCTGCTTGTTATGGGTTTGGGAGTGTGGCACTCGCTGGTCTCTTGTTAACCTCATTTTATATCATGTGCTCTTTGTATAGCGCAAAATCTATTGATTTTCAGCAATGTGATTGCTGTGAAGAGAGTTACGGACTTGAGACACCAGCAAATTTTTATGAAGCTCTTGAGTTTGCTTTTTAATACAGTCTTGGAGGTTGGGATGCCACTGTGCAATGTGCTGTACAGATGCATGGGTAGCAACAGTGATTGCCCAAAATATACTGTAGCCTAGAGGATCTGTCAGGTAAATGAGACAAAATTTGTTTGGGCAAATGAAAATTTCTTGATAATTGATGGCATTTGCTTTCCTGGACAATTAAGCACAAGGTACAGTTTATCTTTAATAATACAGAACTAACTTCAGCCACTGGATTACAGTGTTTCAGTGCATTTTGGAAAAAATGGATTTCTGCTGGTAGGACGTAAATAGGACTGCATGGGCAAGAGGAGATCCTACTTCTGCTGCTGGGCGCAAACCTGAATGGAGTCCTGCCTTTTTCACTGTCTCATTCTGTGGCTTGAATGAATTTGTTTACTTTTTCTTCCTCAGCTGCCACTCTTCATAAGCAGTAGGATTTGTGGTATTAATCTGGTTTTATGAAGTACTCTGAGATGCTTGGAGCTCAAGGGTAATAAGCAACCAATGCTGGAGAAAAAGCACCACCACCGCAGCGGTTCTCCAGGCTTCCCTGACTGCCGTCCCTGTCCTGGCGTGCGTGTTGCTCGCAGGCAGCAAGCGAAGCCGCTTTCTGAGGCCCTTACACAGCTCTGCACCACAAGCAAACCTGTTTCTATGGCTTTAGCCATGAGAACTGGCATCTCAGCACACAGGCTGGTAAAAGCCACACAGCACCAATGCCAGCTGGATCCAAGAGGGTTAGCGACCCTCTTGTGGGATGTCGACTGTCCTAGCAGAGGATTGCTGGAAAGACTGGCCCTGTTGGTTAATTTTGTGCATGGGCCGTACAGATCTAGAGGTCTCTATCTCTTAATACCTCGTTTGCTTTTATTTCCTTCTTCGCAGGGTTTCTCAGCTCTGTTGGCCAGATTTAGTGGCTGGTGTCTCTGATGTGGGTATAGAAACATATTGTGTTTGACTCTCGGATCGCTTTCACTCGTGGTATGAACTGTGGATTGGAAGGCCAACTCCACATGTGTAATTCAGCTGACAAGATGTGAGCTTCTGTCAACCCCACGGGAAATGTAAAAACAGAGCTTTTTCAAGGTGGAGGGAGTGGAAATTTTTACCAGGCCAAAGGGGTCTTAAAAAGCAGCTCGTACTGCAGCTGCCCCGTCCTCAGTTCCCATAGGATGACTTTACCATCAGAGAGTTCAGGCGAGGAAATGGGAACAGAGGAACAAACAAGGAAGGCAGAACATATCTTGGAGCTTGACAGCTTCAACACCTCTCCCCTCATGCTCACATACGCTTCTGTTTTTCCAAAAATCCTTCTACCAAAGTAGGAGCTGTTGGACTCTATAAAAACCACAAAAAATAGTGTCAGCTCTCTTTAGTGCCACTTGATCCACTGGACTTAGACCCACTTAAGAAAGAAAATAAGGATTAATTTGTTCTATCTTCATTGATTACATAGGGGCAGCAGAGCTAAGCCAACATGCCAAAATTATGTCTCTTCCCCAGCCTGAGGTGAACAGAAGTTTGAGTGCTTTGTAATATATTATTTCTCTAAACATATGTTTTAGAGAAAAAACTCTCATTACATCTGCATTTAGCATTTGAATGTTTAAGCAGAGAGGGTTCTTATGGCACCTTAAGATTACCTGACCTTCTTTATTTTCAAACAATATATTCTAATTTGCCTGCCACAACTGGAGGCATCAGAATTTCCAAGACTTGCAGCTAATTTTCTCGTAGGAATAAGGAGCAACCCTGGTTCCCCACCAAGACTCGCGCAGCTGTGACGCTCAGTATTTCTAGACATTTTTGGCTAGCAGATGCAGCAGTCACCAATATTCAATTGGCAGTTCTTTAGTTCTTTGCAACTCTACTGTCCCGCTTCTCATATTAATTATAGCGTAGGATCCAAACTGTCCCTGTGTCAAAGCCTGCAGGAATAGAACTCCTGGATGCTATCTGAGGATTATGGAAGTGACTGTTATCTCCCCACTTTTTCAGTGGTCTTGGGATCCAACCTTGTGCAAATACAGTGACGTTAAGAAGTTACTATATATGTGTTTTGCTCTTTCTTCCAATATTTTTCACTAGTCACGCTCCCCAGGCGATCCTGTGGGGCAGGCTGGGTCTGTGCCTGAACCCAGTGCCCACACAAGCTGTTGGCCTGCAGGCAGAGTGGGTCTTGGAGCACGACGGCTTTGCTGCCGTCTCTCCCTCCCTATGGAAACTACGCACGCGCCCTCGGGAATGCGCCCAGCTCTGCGGGCCTGGGCCTTGGGTTAAGTGTTTTAAAATAAGGGAGGCATAAAACAAATGGTCTGAGTGTTTCAATGCACCACCGAGAGCCATTCATTTGGTAGTGTAGAGAGCGCTGCACTTCAGCCTCCTCACACCTCTACAGCCACTTACAGAAGGGATTATCAAAGGATTTCTTCAATAAACATTGTAATTTTTTTTCTTTTTTTTTTTTCCGGTTGTCCTGTGGACATTCAGGCTTAGACCTCCTTGCTGGGGCCCGGGGAAACCCAGACTGAGCCCTATTTAACCACAACACGTGAATGTTTGAGTAAATGGTCAAACAACTCTGCCCTCTCTCCTAAAATGGATGTGGCCATGAGTAGAGATAAGACAACAAACATTAGAAAGGAGGAGGAGAAGGTCACGCTTTGGACATCATGCTGCCCATGATACTTTGCTTTGCTTTAAAAGGGAATAATGCAAAATCATTAAGTTTTACACACCCTTTGAAAATGCAATGAACTAAAGAGCCCCGCAAGTTTTTCATTTGAAACTTATAATGTCCTTGGGTTTCGTGCCAGATAACATGTTGCTATGCCACACTCTGCCAAGGAATCTAAGTACTCGGAGTGCAGGGACACTAAAGATGCCACACAGAAGGCTCTGCATGCTTGCTGTGTTTTTCCATAGCAACAAATACGCCTGATTACAGCACATTCATATGCTCTATATAATGAGTATCCCATAGGAAATTTATAACCATGCATCCTGCATCATAATTAGAAATCAGACCCGGGCATCTGAAATGAATTCCCTAGGCGTAGGATGTCAGATGCATTTTGTGATGAGAGGGTGGCGGGGAGCAGGGGGAGGAGAGGAGAGCGGACAAACCAGGCAGCTCCGCTAAACATGCTGATTAGAAGATGAGGGGACGTTTGTTTCTGAACTTTGCAGCTGATTCTGAAATATTTGTGCTGTCCCTCTTGGCAGTGTTTGTATGTGCGTGTGTGACTGGGAAGAGGTGGTTTTGAGGTCTTTCTTTTTTTTTTTTAATTCCTTTTTTTTTTTTTTAATACATTTTTCTAGCCTAATTTCTCTTCTGCTCCCCTCTGGTGGGGGGAAATTGAAACCGGCAGCATTTAGACCTCAGTTTCATAGGCAAAGCACACTCCCCTCTGGGGTTTCTGCTGCGGCTTGGTCCAATTGTTACTGATGTATCACTTATGATATTCTTAACTACTTGAGACAAATTCAGCGTCTCTCTAATGAAAAACTAAAATACACGGGCATACATTCAGCCAAGCAAATTTAATAAAGAATTTTATTCACCTGACAAATCTAATCAATTTTCACCCAATAAGGCAACATTGAGCCTCAAGGCTAGGTGTTCACTTTGTGTGCAGTGTATACATCTTTCCAGGTTCTTTCCAGACCTAGGTTTTGTGCCTGTTCCTGAGCTCGAAATGAAATGTTACAGCCAGGTCAAAAGCTGTTTATAGTATAGCAGATGTGTTTAGTTATTCCTGTGGTTCATTCAGCAATGATCTCTACTAGGGTATCTACTTGTATTTGCCATCAGCAACGTATCAAACTTGTTTCTTATAGGAAGAGATCCTTCCAGATTCAGGTAATGACATTATCTTTCTTTGCAATCAATCTGTGTTTCTTCAAGTTACAGAAAAATGCTACCATTGACTGTAGTCTGATTTGAGTCAACAGGTCAGCACTGTGTCTCTGAGGACAGAATTTGTCCCTGTTATTATGCAGAGCCTCAAAGGGGAGGCACAAGTTTACATTGTCTGTGCTGCATGTGTGTATATTAGTTTAGTGTATATTATGCCTTTCTACTCATGTAATCTGGCATGGTACTAAGAAGAAATATTTTGGGTCCTTGACAAGTTCACAGTCAGAGGTGGCCAGGGAACCATGCAGAGGAGTTTCCACCCTGAGGTTTATCATGTTACATCACCTGCTATTGCAGGGCTGCGTGGGAGTGAATCAGGTGCCCAAACGGGGGTGTCTAGTGACATTTCAGATACCCTGGAGTATCTGAGACATGTTGACAGGGTTGGCATCTAGGACACAGGAGACTCATGCCCTCCCACAGTTGGTGTGCTAAGATGTCAAAATGGCACTAGATGCTTGCCAGGTCTAAATGTTCCCTTCTATACGGTAATAATTAAACTTGTTCAACAAATGGGCTAATTTAATTTCTGTGAGATTAAGAACTTTAGACATGATAATTTATATTTCAATAAAATCATTTAGGATGGGCTTACAAAAGCTCACAAGGCTTCTAGTTCTGCCTTTCTGTAAAAAAAAAGGGCATGTCAAACTTCTTGCTGCCAAGCGGCACTGCATTATCTCTGTGTAATGACTCTAAGTGTTACTGTCACAGCATCGTAGAATTACAATATTTCAGACCGTTACTGTTAAACAACGCACAGCATTTTTGTGCACGTGCAAAGGAATTGTTGAAACTTGCCTCATCTGATTCATTTTTTTTTCTTCTCAGGCACAAAACAAGTTTGGATTTGGGGCATGCAGAGGGCAGCCTCAGTACAAGCTTTGGAATGACAGACAGGCAGCTGCGGCCCCTTCACTCATTTCATAGGTGCTTGAGTGCACATGCAGCTCACTTGCATGTTGCTGTCAACTGCCTGGAGGATTCAGAGCTGGGGGAGCAGAAAGGAAAATTGAGCCTTAGCATGGCCCTCAAATTGGTTAGTATCTTGGGAATGACTGATTTCCACAGCTGGGTAAAGCAAAAGAAAGAATTATTGGATTTCCAGGACTGATATCACAAATACTGTGGTAAATTAATAGTACATTTCATTTACTATCTACTGGGCCTTTTAACGCAATCACTTTGCTGTTGAACCAGTTCTTTCACAGTATCATGTGATCAGCAAAAAATACAGCACACTTTTCCTTGTCTTCTCCTTTCCAGGCCCCAATGCTGTCAATTCTGCCAGCCTCGTGGTTCTGCTACATTAATAGAAAACATCTATGATGTTGTATGAAGTAAGGGGCCAAAACTCTCTCTTGCAGCTTTCAGATGAAGTGCTGCTCATAAAATCTCTAAGGTAAGACAGTGGACATGAGTCTAAGACACCTCAAAATCACTGTGGTCGCTTACAGGGCACCAAACAGCAGTAGGAGTATGAGTCCAAACTTCCCATCTGAGGAAGTCACTGTTTCTCTGGGAATGCTCTGGCTTTCTCTGCTCTGAAGAATTACGAGTGTGTCACTGGAGCAATTCCTCTGTCATTTCTTCCAGACATTTTTCTGCTGCCCCCCAAAAGTGGCCAAATGAGGTAGAAGTAAGTTCCATCTGGAGCAGACATTGCAGAGATCACCGTTGTCTTATTTGACACAAGGTTTTAAAGGATGATTTTTGACTTCATGTTTCTGTGTGCTTAGGGGTTCTCAGGGCAAGGGACAGGTTTGTAAATGGTTGTCATGTGGAGGGGAAGAGTAATTTTCACCTTCAGCTTTCTTGCTGCATGGGGCCAGCAGGCTCCCTACTGCTTGACACTGAATCTTGCTGTGATTTATTGCAGCAAAGAAAGCTCTGAAAGTTCCTATAGTCCTATGAGACAGCGTGAGAGTTCATTCATTTTCAGGACACTTTCTTGATCACGGACAATGAAAAGGCCATTCCTTTCGGCTGGCACTTCCTGATGTTGTCCAGGCAGTGCCTGGGATGGGTCCCCAGGGGCTTTTCCACGTTTGTGCTGCAATGTGATCTGCAGCTGAACTCGAAGTGACCCAGGGATTATCGTTCTAAGCATTCCCCGGGCTAAGTTTTCCTTCAGGAGTCAGGTGTTCTTCTTAATAAAGCATGGATAAGGAAGACTGTTAAAATGGCATCCCGAGTTAGTTTAAGGCTACTGGATTGACAGACCATATCCTCCCATCCTGACTGCGATGCTTATTGGGGCAGCAGATTTTTAAACCGTCTACACATGAAACAAATTTGATGTAGCCAGAATAGATCAGAGTAGGGAAAGAGAAATGAGTAAGGAGGAGGGGACGGGAAATAGATTGATGTATCATTGGAGAGAGGAAAAGGAATGTGTAAAACAGACACAGGAACAGTAGATCAAAGTAGCCCAGCAGGAAGAGGAGAAAGAGCAAACTAGTTATTGCATGAACAGAAATATCATCGTGGATGAGACATGAAGGGAATGACAGGAGGAAAGGAACAGAGATTGAGAGTAAAAAGAAACATTTTCCTCTCAGAACAGAATAGAAAAAGAGTAATACGGGATAGAAGTGGGAGGTGAAAGGGAATTAGATGAAGAGAAGGAAGGTTAGAAATAAAGACATACTAAAATGGTGTCTATATGACCCCAGGGGAAGAGCAGCAGCTAGGAGATGTATCTTGAAATTTGCTTTGGGTAGCAGCACATCGTGAGGCTCAGCTCACACAGCCTTTTTTCTGTGGGGGGAAAAAGACTCAGTTTCTATATTAATGGGAGGGCCGTGTTTATGCAGGCAGGGGCTGCAGGAGTGAATGCGCGACTGGAGTCCTGGAAGAGGGACTCAGTGGAGAGAGAGTCCAAGGAAGCACGACCAAGCTGCTGTGGTTCAGTGAACCAGGCCCCGCGTGATGACATTTCCCTTAAATCCCTGCCTTGTGATTAGTTTTCTCTGCAGAAAGCC
Organism: Crypturellus tataupa; assembly: GCA_034781795.1. Taxonomy (NCBI): domain Eukaryota; kingdom Metazoa; phylum Chordata; class Aves; order Tinamiformes; family Tinamidae; genus Crypturellus; species Crypturellus tataupa. Next base: position 2,427,899 of record JAWLRI010000869.1, read on the forward strand.
TGGAGCACTGGCTGGCTGCACAACATCCCTCCTGGGATGTACCTGGAGAGCCCGGGCGTCTGCCCTTTTGGAGACAGGGTGATGGGAATCAGCCATTGAGATGTGAAAAGCGGCACCAGAAATATACCTTGTAAGGAGAGTAAGTGAACCTACTGCTCCGCTCCTCCTCCTGCACTTAAGGAGGAAAAAATCTGTTCTGAGGGGGACTTATCGTGCTTAGCTGCCAAACTCTTTCTGATGTGAGCAGCTGCCCAAGGTCTTCTTGAAGAGGAAGCTGGAGGCAGATATGTCCTGCAGTGACAGGACAGGGTAAAGGAGAATGCAAAGGAAGAGAGAAGCAGATGTTTGCCTGGTGACTCTCCTTTCACGAGACGTGTTCCGTCTTCTCAGTGTGCCTGGGCCTGTTGAAGGTTTGGTATGTGTTTATGCAAAGGCCTTTCAACCCTCCATTTATGGAGGACATAGTGGTTCCATGTTTTTATGCAGAAACCTCGGTGGGGAATGGGAACCAGTGTGCATATCCCCAGCCACCAGCACCTCCCGGCTGCATTTGCCGTCTCGGTTGTGCCTGCTGTTTGGGACCTACACGAGGAGCTCAGGGAATGCGGATCCAGCACCCTCCTGCCATCATTCACTGAGCAAACGTCACTCATTACAAGATCATGACTGATGAAGCTTATTAAAAGACAACCTACCAGTATTTACTTTTCATGTAACACCTATTTTTGACACCCTGGCTTTGTTTTTTAATTTTGCCTATTTGGTGAGTTTCACAAAAAAGGAAAAAAAAATACACTGTGTACACAGTCACATTTTTGTCACAGATCCCCTTCTGCAGAATGAAGAAGAATAGGAAAAGATTTGGAGGGAGCTAATCACCAATATGAATATATAATTCCAGCATCAAGCTGTATCTGCCACTAAGCTGCCTGGAGCTGTAGCAGCTTGGAAGTTGTGAGACTGGTGTTCATATTGTGACATACTCACATTTAACAGAAGCTAAGCCGAGGCAGACGACTTGGTTGAAAAGCACAGTTTGCCTGTGGCCAGGACTTCTGTGTGTGCACAGATACTGGTTGAGCAAGAGCAAAAGCTTACATGGATTGTGTGATAAGGATGAGCCTGAGGAGCCTTCGCTGATGTTTTCCTGCATACTCCATCTAGTTGGTCTTTGCCCGACTTTCCCTGCCTCTGGCCTTCTGTTCAGGGTGTCCCAAACCCCCTGCTTGCAGCAGCTGGAGTGACTCCTCTTCGTGTTGCCTGTCCCTTGTGGGCTCACAGGGTAGACCTATTCCTCATTAATTATCCTTGGTCCCCATTGCTGTGTGGAACTCCCTGCTTCCTCCCCATATGGAAATAACATTGTTAGTTTTTGGGCTCTAATAATGTTCATTTGAAGCTCTAATGGATATCCACACAGATAACATATTAATTTATTAGTTCGGCTCAACTGGGCTGCAGGATGAAAAATGATTGCGGAAGACTTTTAATAAAATTCAAAGGGATTTTATAGGTCTCAAGCCACTTTTAAAATGCAAAAGAAAACCAAGTGTATTACTTTGTTAACCCACATAATTCTATCCTGCCTAATGAGGTCTGGAGCTAATCTTCAGCGCTCTACCCTGGGATCAGAATTATTGGAGCAGGTAAACACTGCTAAATACCACACTGCATCTTTGAGTTTTGGTTGCTTTGTCACTGTGTCTTTCTGTTCCTTCCCTCTCACGCACTTTTCATAAAGCTCAAAATAAAGATTATAATGTAAAAATAAAGAGTTGGCTTCATGAAGCAATTTGCATGCCCCTCTCCTCACTGCTGCTAGAGCTCAGACAGGAAAATCCCATGTATTGGCCAAGGGGAAGGTTGTAGTTTGTCCTTTTGAGATTACTTCTCCTAAGGCATGTAGAGATGAACCTGTGAGGGCACCAGCTGTGACACTTGCACTATAAGATCAGTTTAAGCAATGTATTTCTTTTACATACCAACTTAACATCTCTTACATGTTTCCAGAATTTTTTTTCTTCAAGGTTAGTTTTGGCTTGGAAGGATATTCAAAAATAGGAAAGATATGAACTGCTTAATCCAGTTCAGGAGAGAGCAAGATCTTCTAACCTAAATGTGAAAAAGAGTTTATTTTTGTCTACTATTTTTTGCTGGTACATAGACAATCAATGCAGCTTGACACAGTCTGTGCCAAAGAAGACAGAAAATGCAGTCTACGACTACAAATTATTGCAAACTGGTAACCCCACCTGGTTCAGTGGAGTTACATTAATTTGTACCATCTCAAAACCTGTTTCCTCTTTGAGAGGCCTTCATAAACTTTGTTCCTTTCACTATTATTTCAGCGCAGATCTTACCATTAAAAACAAACAAAGCATTAAAAATGTCAGTCTTGCTAATGGTTTCTCTAGCTGCTCTTGGAATTCTCCCCTCCTCAGGAAGGCTATACTGAAGCTCATTTTGGACTGAGTTAAAAACAAAGTAATTGAACCCCAATTCTTAGAAAGACCAGGAGAAATTTATCTTCATTTCCAGAAAATTATACAGTTTTGCAGTAGACTTCACTTGGCTAGTTTCACAATGTGTATGTGCCATAATCATCATGAAAGCAAAACCTGATGAGTTTAGAGTTCATTTCTATGCTTACTAATTTAATACAGTAGCACATGCATGTCCTGGATTCAGGGCAAATTTGTTAAGATTTCTAAGAATGATGACAATATTAGCTTTTTTTCCAACCGTGTAAGCAGCGGTTGTCAAAGTCAATAGCAAAGCGCGGTCACGTGTGTCCTTCGGGTGCCAGAGAGAGTTTTGTTTAACCAACTGGCCTAGCAATTCACTCTCATCCAATTACTTAATGATTATAGTGAGATCTGGGGAATATGAGCCATAGCCAAAGCAGAAAAGGTTGAGGTGACCACTTACCAGGAAAAATGTAGCTTTCAGGGTGTATGTAATCTGTTTACAAGCGTTTAATTGCAGCAAATGAGCCAGGCAGAAGGTGAAGATCTGAAGCACAGCGGAATAATAAATAGACACATGTTTGTTTAAGCATTTGTGTCTTCTGAACTGGGGGGACATGGGGCTCAAGACACATTTACAAAGTGTCTTGTTTTCTTCTGCACCCAACTTTTTCCTTATAATTTAATGCCAGATCCCCCATCCTACCTCTGATGTAGTCTGTGGCCCTTCTACAGTTTTCTTTACTTCTCTCCTTTTACCTGTGCTGCGCATTTCCCCCTTGCTTCCTTCTTTCTTCTTCCTTATGTCTCAACAAGATCTACTCATAAGCTGACTTACCTGCACTCACCTTTCTTTGAATTTGAGTGTCAAATTTCTGAATAGCAGAATGTGTAAATTGGAATATAGCACTTCAGATCAACTGAAAAGAGTGTTTCCCAGAAGGGTTCAATTCCTTTAAAAAAATCCAAATTAATTTTGAGTAAAGATGAAGCCTTCTTCTTGACATAAAATTGATTATTTTGATGAGTTTTTCAGTGGTAATTCCACATTTATCATTAAGCTACATTCTAAACTCATTTTTTGCTTGCAAAATGTCAACATTTTCATTTGAAAAATGTTTAAACTAAATGTTCTGACATTTTAGATAATCCATCTCCTCCCATACCAACTTTTGTTCCTAGAACCTATCGTTACTTTGCTATTTCTAAAAAATATCCTCACTGGCAGTCTGGAGCCTGTTTCTTGTTTCCCAGCCTGCTGTGGAGTGGCTGCTCATCCCCTCCTTTTGGTTAGATTGCTCATGTTATTACAACTCCAATTAGTGCCTTAAAATTGCAACTTAAACCAGAAGTGGATTGGGTGCTTCAGGAACATGGTACATGGGGGAAGCAGCAGTCCCCACACATCCAGGTCTCATGTGCAGTAACTGCTTTGGGCTGGATTGAGACTTATCTGGGGTCTGGCTTCTCTGTAATTACTGCAGATAACTGTAGAAAGGTCTTGACAGTAGCTTAGCATATATGTGACAGACAGGTTGAACAAAAGTCAGGTAAATATCTGGGCCTTGAGGGTGTTGGTAGACCTTAATGGGAGTCCCATCTGGGAACCCAACCCCACCTAAGCCCCAGTGCCCATTTCAGCCTAGCCTGAAGCAACTGCCCTTTTTCTGAGCTTTGTGGTGGTGTTTTGTGCAGCTCCTCTGATACTCAAGACTGCAAAATCTTCAGGAAGACAATGCTATGGAGCCCTGTTCGTTTACAAGGCTGCAGCTCACAGTTGTGGAGTTCAATGCTGAGTGTCCTTTCTTGGTGCGGTGGCCCGAAGTGCCCAAGTCTCAGAAGATAACGCTGTTTATGGCCCTGCTCAGCTGAAGATAGCAGAAACGCCTTGCGGCGTATCTGTAAGGTAAGATAATACTGTTTTTCTTTGTTGGTTTGTTTAGTTATTTGGAGAAAGGAAGACTATGTCTCTGATTTTAGAGGGTGCTTTCATTTTTGTGAATTATTACAGTTCTCATTTTCTGGTTATGGCCAACAGTGTTTCTATCCCAAGTCTTGGGGCTCCTGGTGACCAGTCCAGGCTGTTCTGTGTTGTGCTCTCTGCCCTGCTCCATTGCTTCACCCTTGGCACCCTGAGGATGGCCCCAGGCTCGCCGGCTGCTCGCACCGTGCTGCAGCGCTGGAAGGCAAAAGGTGACACAGCAATCGAGCACGTGACTGAGGAAAACAGAGCCAAACCTTTTCAGCTTCTTTCACGTTACGCTACAAGATGCATATTGGCTGCCCAGGAAAACCCAGCAATGCTTCTGAGGATGCTATAAAGCATCGTGGGCTGCTGTTACAGCTCGGAGTCTCCTTTCCTGCCCTTTGTGTGAGACAAAGGAGGGGAGAGAGCAGAGAAGGAGCCGTCATGCACATTAGTTATGAGTCTGTCAGCCCTGTTTACGATGTCATGACTCAAGTGTCTGGCTTGGATAACGGGACTGCTCGCGTGCTTGTTTGGTTAAAAAGCTTCTGTAGCCTCCCTGCCCAAGACACCCACCGGCTCGTGTGCATTTGCACCGGAGAGGCAAAATCCTTGCAGGAGCCTGGGCTGTGGCTGCCGAGGGAGTGGAGCAAGGTGACCCCTGAGGTGTCTGGTTCCTGTGATTTATGCTGAGATCCAAGTAGACTTTCTCCCTTGACATTGTCTCCTGTAGTTTATACTGTCTCTGCAGCCAGGGATGAAGCTTTGAAGAGCGTGCAGTCATGAGGAGATTTCCTAATCTCTCCTGATGCGGAGCCCTTGGCTCATTGGAATGCACGAGTTTAATAGGCTGCAGCGTGTGGGTGGTCCGCACGTGCGTGCATTTTTAGTAAACCGATGGAACCAGCATGTTGCTACTTGTGGCTCCTATAAAGGATGCATTGCACATATGGCTAGGGCATATGCACCTTCTTTGTATTCATTTATTGATCATCCTTGAGCGGTGGCCGCAATAATTAACTGTAACAAACCTATAGGAGATCCAGGTCCATCAGACAGAGCTTTTGTTGCTACATACCCTCAGCCAAGGCTGGCTGCAATGGCGGCCCATCACCAGAGCCAGGAATGTCCGTCCCTGGGGATGTGAAGGGTGTGGATTCCTATGGCCTGTTCCTGATGTCTGACTTCCCGAGCATTTACCACTTCTGTCTCTAGCTGGGGATTGTTCCAACTTCTCAAGTTGATCTAAGGTTTCATTCAGTTCCTATTAAAATTTGTGAAAAGATTCCTATAGGTTTCTGTTTTAACTGGACTTCCTAGTTTGCTTTTCATTGCCTGAAGAACAGATTAATCACACGGGATTTGCAGTGGAAAACTAATCTGTGCCAAAAAATGTAGACAGCTTTGCAAGAGCAGACATTTCAGATTGCTGGACTGAAAACTACTCAGAGCAACTTGCAGAGCCATCTGAAATAGAAATATTTTTTCATTTTAAAGCCTGTTTTTTTTTCTTTTCTTTTTTCAAGCAAATGAAAAAAGTCTCCAAGTGTTAAAAAGGAATATATTTGGTTTGGCCTGTGATTTCACAGTTGGCTTAAGATGATTCAAGTAGATGCTCCTAGTGAAGAGAAATTGTGTCCTATGTTTTGTACAGAGCTCAGCACTTGGGCTGCCTCTCCGCTGTGCTCAGATGGGACATGGACCCTCAGCCTACATGGAATGGTTCCCTGATGAGGGAGGACCAAGAAACCTTTCTGAAGCAAAACAACATTGTCATGTTAGAGTACATATCCTGGCCTTCAGCCCAGGCTGCTAGGAGTGAGACTTGACCTTTGGCTTCTCTTGCCCTCTGAAGAGGGTTTGAGCAGCCCAACCTAGGCATAAAGCTGGACCCCAAGTACGAAATATGCGGGGCAGGAAGGAAGCAGGGGAAATCCAGCACTGTTAGGTAGCATCCAGTCCACCAAGTGTCTTGTTAGCATCTAGCACAGGAAGTGATTCTTAAGACTTTTGTCGATAGTGACAAAAAGTAGAGCAGAAAAGGGAAGTGAGAAGAGAAAAAAAGAAGCTGAGGGAGTATTTTAAAGAAATAGGCGGTTCCCTCATGCTGCCAGAGATGATGACTGGACTCAGTCAGCAGCCAGCTCTGATTTTCCTGATTCCGGGGCATGACTTCTTTCAGTTCCTGCTAAACATTCAAGAATAGGGAAGCCAGAACAAGGGCTGCGCTGAGCTTCGTTCATCTTCAAGAACAACAGGTTGACCGTAAACCAGTAACTATTTATCCTGTTTTACATACCTTCACTGCTCTACAGGAAGCAGAAACCTTTTGTATTCGCAGAAAGGTAATATAAATCTAGCAAAAGACTCTGAAGAAAACTGTGTCAAAACCAGGGTATAATTTCCCATCATTTTGCAGTTGTGGAGGTGTTATTGCCGAGAGCTACTCTCTTAGATTTAGTGAAGGTTATCTGAAATTTAATGATTTGTTTGTGTGTGTTTTCTCTTCTCCTTTCTTCCAAGTGATCCGAGGACTCGCAGTGTGTGTAGGGAAACTTGGGCTGTGCAGTTGGGCTGTTGAGTAGGAGTAGCTCAAGGAGCAAGGACATCTAGAGGTATCATCTCTCTAAGCGAATGTCCAGCTTGCCTTAAAGTATTTCCCCTAGCATTTACCTGAAGAGTTTTTCTTTTTTAATTTATTGCCTGCCTAATGGTTTCAGCCTTATCCCCTTATCCCAAGGAATGATAGCAGCATATCATTGAAGTATAGCTCTCAGATGCTACTTTTACCAGTGTGTCCATAGCACCCATTATGTCCGATCTGGGATTGGTCACTCATGCAGAAAAGCTAATAACACTAAGTACTTTGCTTTTAGATTCTGAAGGTACAGACAAAGATACGGTGGGTGGTGGGTGATCTAGCAGGTTTTTAAAAGCTGCTAGAAGGTTATTTCATGCTGCTGATGTGTTATGGCCAGGGCATGCAGCCGTGTGCGGTGTGTTGGCATCACTGCCAGCACTGCAGTGCCCACTTAGTGACTCTGCTGATGCACAGGGTTGCTGTATCTCTCCAGCAGCAGTGCTGGGCATAGATACTGCTATATATATGCACACATGTATACACCTACACACATATATGCATATAAGATATACCGCCTGGATCTTCAAAACTAACTCGGAGAAAAGCAATGGCAAAATTAAGAGCCATCAACACTGGCTGTTTTGAGGGAGGCTGTATCCACTGAATACTGAAGCAAGGGTTAGGAGTACATAGACTCTGTGTTTCTCCTTTTTAATAGAGGGCAGTAATTTAGCCCTCTGGATGCTTGCTGGACCTGAACCCAAGGAGCTGAGGTTCATCAGCAGTTCTGGAGTGCTGCTGCAGTTCATGGTTCTTGGCTGTCCACGTTAACCTGATGCATTTCTTCGTCTACCATTACATTTCAACAAAGGTTTAAGAAGAGGGTGTTTCTGGAGCTCTGAACTGACATGTGAATCAGGTGATATTTTATACTGCAGTGATTAAAGGAGGAGGGAAAAAAAAAAGTTGAAACTACTCTCAGCTTTACTAGAAATTATAGTAAATGATATACCTGTATCAGCAGTTTATTTGACAACATAAGTACAGACTGGTGACAACTATGGTGAGGAAAAAAAAAAAAAGAAAAAGCAAAAAGACATTTTGATTACATGTTAGCAGCTGTAGGTATTGGGTGGGGTGGAAGGGTCTGAATTTTCTGCAAATCCTCTGTAGCAGCAGAGTATTAAAATCTACTGTTAAGATACCTCAAAGCCAGGATATCATTTTCTTGCTCATGCCCCAATGCTGAGAATAGTGCATTTCAGAGTGACAGGTTGTTCATGGCTCTATAAAGACTGGGTGCCATGGGAGGAGGCACAGAGGCACAGGGTGCATGTTCAAGAAGCGTGTAAGTGCTGCTACCAGCTCTGCAGATGCCTCCAGGGCTTTATAGCGTGTAGAACAGCACTCAGGAAAAATACAGCTTCTTAATAAATGGCCAGTCTCTTGACCTTGCTGTATGCTATCAAACAGTAGGAAAAATTAAAATAAACATAACAGTTCATGCTAGATTTTTAAACCTAATGAAAGAGAATTACAAGGGGTTGGCCTGCCCTCTCGGAAGGCTCAGTGTACAATTGCCAAGAAGAGCAGTGTAAATGTTGGGAAACCGTAATGAGCATTACTAAATGGAAGAGTTTTGTGATAAACGTGTGGATTTTGACTCCCCTAGCAGAGTGCTCGGAGACCACTCAGAATGGGGAGAAGGTTTCTCCAGGATCTGAGTCTCTTGTGCCCACCTTCCAGACTTCACCACTACTCTGCCCTGATTGAAGTGATCATTTCAGGTGCTGCTGAGTTGGGGTTGGATGGATGGGTGTCTGTAGCTTTTTCTCCTGCTGTGAATTAGAGTATCCTTCAGGCAGCACTTGGTAGTCCTGACACTCAGTAGGACACAGGTACCCTGCCATGGAGCTCTGTGTTTCTTTGGTGCTAAAGGTCTGTTTGGCTCCAGAAGTGGGGTGTTTTCTGAGTGGTTCTTTCTGGACAGCTCTTTCTCTCTAAAGTATGCTGAAGTACTTGATAAACCCTTACAATAGTGCTAATCTGAATATTTCTGCTGGAATTATAACTGGTTCTAAATTCAACAGTCTCATGTAATATATATGCTGTAAACCTTTTTAAAAAGAAGTATTAGAGAAATACTAAGAACTGCAAAGATACTACTAAAAATAGTAGCAGATTGGGACATTTAGACTAATTTTTGTTTGTGTATTTTTTACTTACAGTGTTTTCCCTAGATTCTGATGGCTTTGTCTTCCAGTGGTGTAAATGACCTAGATGTACCAAAGATTTGGCTGCCTTTATATTAAATAGGAAGCTAAAATATACAGGAAAGATTTATCTTCATGAGCTAAGAGAATTTTTCTTTCTTTATGATGGGCCCAGCTCTTTAAAGCCTCTGAAAGGAAACAAAATATCTTTAATTCCCAGGAGGCATCTCAGAGGATCAGAGCTAAAATGTTACTCCCTTAACTATCAGATAGAGACCTCTGCGTGACCCTTTGCATCCTAGAGACCAGCCAGCCTGCACGTGGATTTGCCAGAAGAAACTGTTTCTCCTATAACCAGAGGCTGAATGAGAGTGCATCCTTGCAGAAGTTTAAATAAACCACATAAGGTCAGCTGCTGCTTAAATCCCTAATACCAGATCTGTAGATATTTTTTGCTTTGTTTCTAAGTGAGCTGAAAGCCCTGGTGCCAAAGGGCAGCATGTAAATTGTGCTATTTTTTTTTCTGAAGCATGCAAGGTAATAAATGATGCTGGCAATTGTTTCCACTCAAGTGACATATTTATTCTCTTCAAAATGAATGACCAGGAATGGCCATTATAGCAAAAATTCACTGTGTACCATCTTAGGCCTGTTGTTTAACAAATAATGCTGAAGTCTAATTACCTTGCTCTATGGCCGAGGATCTATGACTTAATGTGTTTTTTATTGAAGACATGTAATTTGCCATTGCTTTTGATGTACCATCAGATTGAATGTCTCCATGAATTGCATTTGCAGTCTAGCTCCGTGTGTCCCAAAGGAATACTCCTTATCCCATTGTTTTCTAGTGATTAGGGTAAAAATAGTCCTTTCTAGCATGAACTTTTAAGCTCCTGTTTCTTGATTTCTTGACTGAAATTCCAGTTTCTGGCAGATGCATTGAAACTGAGTAAATGGGTTGCATGTGGGAATGTGCTATGGTTTATAGTACTATCAAGGACCAGTTTTAAATCTCAATAGTGCTCTTCCCAGAGTGAGCCTAGTATTAACATGGAATTTGATCCTGCAGTTCTGCCCCAAGGTCCCTGAAATCTGACTGCAGCCCTTTTGAATAGCACCTTGTTTTCCAGTACGAAGCTGCTGCAGAGGGTTAACAAGTCACCTCCAAATCCAAAATCATCACTTCTCTGAGGCTTTCTGATTCAGTAAAGCTCTTTTTCCTGTAAGCCTGTGTTCCATTTTACCAATCAGCATTGCAATCTTTTTAATGTTTTGGTAAACATGTGAGGAGATTAGAAAAGAACATCTAAAACTGAAAGGCTTACATAAAAGCTTTTGCTCCATAGTATATTTTAGAAAGAACTGATTGCAAAGCTGATTGTTGGAATTGAGTTTGGTTTCTTTTTAAAACAATACAGGTACCAAAAAGAAAGCAGTACGGAGCTGAGATTAAACTTCTATTTACAACAAACTTCTTTCTTGTAGCTACTGAAACCCATTATGGGAGGAGAATGCAGTGAGTTTAGCAATGCTAAAAAGGATGTCAGATATTCAGAGATTTGATCATTATCATAGTTCGAACCTTGGTGCGTAGCATGTCATGACTATATTCACTGTATTTCATTTTATGCATGGAAAATGTGGATTACACCACATTACCTGAAGCCTCTCATTGAATTTGAAGTGAACCCATCTCATGCAGTGACTGTGATGGACCAAAAGGATCGATTCTCCTGTCTTAGCTGCTGACTGGCGAGCTGTTGGGCTCCAGCTTTGTCTTTTTGGTAGCATGGACCCAACAGCTGCTGCTGGGCTGGTGCATGGAGCAGTGACTGGGGGATGAAGTATTTTAGGGGCTGGAGGAAGAGCTTAGCTGTGGGGTAAGGTCTGCCTTAACAGCCACTTCTGCCTCTTCTGAGGCAAAGTGGTACCAGAGTGAGCAGAGACCTGCACTCTCCAGAGGAAGCCTATCCAAGGGTGCTGCTGAGGATGCTCACCCAGCAAGCAGTCCCTCTTCAGCTAGAACAACTTCCTAACTGCAGCTGCAGCAGCGGTTGTTTTATTTTAACAGAAAAAAAAATCCAGGAATTTCAGCTACAAACTTTCCCTATCACTTGGCTCTTATCTTGCTCCCTTGCGCTAGCAATTTGATGACCTCAGTAGGAGCCTTGAATCCAGTATCGGGTTCTTCAAGTGTGCAACCAAGCTGAGGATTTTTTCCCCTAAACAAACGGCTCTGTAGCAAGAGGTTGTCCTGACCCTTTATCTGCTTTGACAAACCGAGGGCCTGACCCTCCTCCTCCTCCTCTGCATGCCCATCTGCTGCTGGAGGTCTGCAGGAAGGATGTGGCTCAGCTTGCCAGCCTCCCTGCTCGGTGAGGACGTCTCACGTAACAGCCTGGCCCAGCAAAGGAGTGAACCTGATATCCCTGACCCGAGAGGCACCCAGAGCTGATGGGTTTAATCTGGGCTACCTGCCGGGCTTAGCGGGCAGCCAGGCATGATGAAGACCCAAGGAGTCCAGAGCATTTGTCTGCCTACTGCAACTGTACTTATCTTTTCACTGTGAAATATTATCCCTTCATGGTTAACAACTAGCAGCGAACCTGCCCATTGTGGAAGCTGTTTGGCGTAATTAGCTGGTTAAAGAAGTCTGCCTATTGATTAACTGAACTAAATGACCCATAATTAACAGTGCAACTGTGGAGCTAATCTATTTGGTGGTGTTTTCCTTCCCTTTCAAGGTTTGGGCTCTGCAAGCCCGTTCATTACTTGGAGATGGGTTGGTGAGGAGCCGCATGGTGCTGTGATTGAGTTAGCGTGGGCCTGCGGGGCTCTAAGGCACATGCTGATGTGTTGGGAACGGCCTGCTGATGCCTTTATTGAGTTCTTGGAATTCTTGCGCAGGTACTGGGATGAATCCTGACAATTATGGGCATGAATCTTCTCTTCTTGATAGTGGCTACTGCTCCAGGTCCCCTCCATGAGGACAGCTTTTTGTGCACGGTTGTACTGCTCTCAGAGCTCCTCGGCTGCTATACGGAAGCCCTGGTTTAACAGGAGACCTGCTGAAGCTGTGGGGAAGCCACTTGTATAATGCACACTGGTATTTCCTCAGTAAGTTGCCTGTTTATAGCTGTGATTTATATCAAGCATGATGAGCTGCCCCTATAAAACATACAGACTGGAACCTAAGCAGAATAATTGAGAGGAACTCGTATTTAGACCTAAATACCATTGAATCTTTCATTACCATCTTGGTAAAATGATGCTTTCTTCTCTTTTCTCAGGTGTCCCATTAAAAAAAAAAAAGGGGGGGGGAGGGGGAAGGAGAGAAAAAAGAAAGGAAGTCCAAATGAGTCCATTACTCTGCTCTCCTTTAGGTGTAATGTTATAAAAAGTGAAGTTAATGGGTTGTACTAAGTGTTGCAGTCAGTGGTTAGACCACCCAGCCTACATAGCAATAGCTAGTACTGTTGCTGTACCAGCCTGCATTACTGATAGAATTAAGTTACACTTCCAAATAGTCAGAAAGAAAATTATAATAAAAACTTCTCTGAATTTTCCTTCTTTCCCTTCTCTTGTCTCACCTTCCAGAAAAATTCTTCGAAGTAGGAAATGGCGGAATTGAAAACCTGACCATACCAGCTTTGAGTTTACAGTTAAATGAATCCTTAAATATTAGTCTTTGCACAGTTAGCCCCACTGAAATAATTATAAATATTTCCAGCATTTACATCTGCCTTTGCACTGTAAAAGCTTTAGGCTGTGTGTTCCCTTGGCCCTGGAATGGGATTCTTCTGTACAATGTCTTGGCCAACCGCAGAAGCAGTGCTGGCATTTCCGCCGTTAGTGATTAACCCCAGGTTAATCTTTTTTCCAGGTATTATTTCATGAACACAGAGTTGGATCTCTTCCTTACCTTTTGTTATCAAAAAATGCTGTTTTAGAAGGCTCATATTCTCTTAACAGTTACCTTTTAAAGTGAATCACAGGTATCTGAGAAAATCATGTGTGAGAGAGGAATTCCGGCTCCCATTTCGCTGGTGGGCTGAAGCACGAAAAAATTTTTCCAAGGGCATCTGCACAGCTGGTGTTCCTGATTCCAAGGCCACCTGGAATTCCAAGGTTACCAGGACCCTGGATTTGGGGCTTTCTTGCCACAAATTCCTGGTATATTTCCAGTTAATCAAAATGTGATCTTAGGTGAAAAAGGGTAAGTGTGCCTGCTTTGGAGGACAGGCAGCGAGTGACTTGTTACTTGCAGATTCCATGGGCAAATCTTGAAATATTTTTTCACTATATATAATTTAGACTTTATTAAAGAGGCTATGACTGTATTGGCAGTTACTTCTTAGCAGCTCACTTCATACCTCATGTATCATACAGCATAGAGACACTGTGAGAAGTGCCTTGCTTGCATAACATTGCTTTAATAGCTGCAACAAGGCAATTAGAACATAATTCCACTTGAACTTTAATGTAGTAATTTGCAGTAAGTAATCCCACTCTGATTCTATACACAGCCTGTGTTGTGAACTAATATCAGAGTGGCAAAAAGACGAAAATGAAAGACAAAAATGTCACAGCTGCTGTTTCTGGCCAACAAGATGGGATTTGGGATGAAGTTCTAACATGCTAAACTCGTGGCACCAGATGTGATGTGTTGTGAGGTCGCTTGCCAGTCGCAGCCTCCCGACTTCTGCAACTGGGGGATTTCTGGGTGCTTGTGGTGAGGAGCGTGTGACTTGGTGCCCAGTTGCCCTTTGTGCTTCCTCCCTTAGAGCCAGGAGGAGGAGGAGTGGATTCCCACATCAATGGGATGCGGGAGCCTTGCTTTGACTGCTCTCTTGAGGGTTGTTCTGCTAATGCTGCCCTGAACTGTGTCATAGTGGAATGAAAATGCTTCATCTACTTGTTTATTAGGTAACCATTACAATAAGCGTGTTGCTCTTGGGTGTCCTAGCTTGGATGTTCTGCACCAGGTGATCTGTTCTGCTCGGGTGCTTTATCTGAGCTGTGTGCCATGCCCCAAGGGAAGGGACAGAAATGTCCTCCAGTGTGGCACTGAGATGCAAGGCAGATACTTTTCTTATATATCTTGCCTAGGGAAAGATTGGCTTTGAGAAGGGGGCATTCGGATAACGAAGATGCTTTTGGTATCCTTCTGGAGCCTGGACCTGTAAAGATGACAGCAGAATAACAGTTGTGTCTTTTGTAGCATGGAGCCTTTAATCCCAAACACTTCTCATTCCCAAGCAAATTTCCTTCCCTCTGCTAAGGAGGGGAGTGGAGAAATATGGTTACTAATCATAGAATCCTTAAGGTTGGAAGAGACCTTTAGAGATCATCTAGTCTGAGCTGAGATGACATATCTGAATTGTGCCCCAATACCTCTGTATTGGGGAAAAGCCTTTCTGTTTCATGACGGGTCTAGAGCATGCCAGCCACAAGATACAGCTTCTTGGTTGTCTTGGGAAATCACTGTTCATGTTGGAAAAGCTTCTCCAGGCTACCCTAAGGATGTTCACATGCCTCTGAAGAGTATTAAGTGGGGATAGGGAATGTTTGAGCCCACGTCTTGCCTGGTCTCTCCTCTCCTGTGATTAGATCTTGTCTCTTACCTCATTCTTCTGGATATTTTTAATGCTGAAACTTAGACTGTATCTTTGTTAGCAACCACGTGGTCAGTTTGGTAAAATGCACGAGTATAAAACGCTGCTTACCGTGAGGAGCTTATGATCTAGAGAAAACAGGAAATGATATTTTGGGTATCAGTGCTACAGCAGATGTTTTTTCTTGGCCCCATACTTAATCTTGAGCAGAATAGGCCCTAGTATCGTCTAGGACCAGATGTATAGTTAATGATTTATTCAACGTTTTTTTTTTTTTTTTTTTTTTTTTTTTTTTTTTTTTTCAGATTTTTTATGACATGAGCATAGTAAAAATATTTCAGCCAAGGAGGATAAGGAATATCCCTCTTGAACTCCTGAAGCAATAAGAGTGCTTAGTTTGATGGCAGTTAGAAAAAAGCTTTCCACAGGATGGTTATTGGACACATGCATTGCAGTCGTGCTGATGGAAACCAGAGTCGCTGAGCTGGATTCTGAGCCTGTAGTCTGAAAGACACCCCGTCTTGCAGAGCAAGTGCTTGGCAGGTTGCTCTGGGCCCTATGCAGGGAAGGCAGGGATGGCTGGGTAGAAGGAGACGAGTTTTCCCCAGCACAGGCAAATGTGGAAGGAGAAAGTGGCTCCGGTTCACAAAGCCTCAGGCAGGACCCGCTATCACTGTGTCCCAAGCAGTGCTTGAGCCTCAATGCTCTCCTGTGTGGTTCTACCTGTGTACTGCACCTGTGGCTGGTCCCTGCATTGCCTGGAGACAAAACCTGTAGCCGGCTCCTCCTCCAAAGGCCCTGTACGTGCTCGGGCTGGCTTCGTGCTGTGCACTGAGAAGGAAGCCCCAGCAACTAATTTAATACCTCCCATCAGAGCATGTCGGGACCTGCTCGGCAAGGCAGTATATCTGCAAGCCAACATCAGGTGCAACAGGGAGTAAGGGAATAGGAAGGGAAATGTGTCAAGAGCTGCAGGCACTGCTTTCCTTCAAGCCAAATTCCTTCAACAGCTGGATCCCCCACTGCTTGTGTTCATAAAAAGCAAATGACTTCTCAGATTTATTAGTTACCTCCAGGTGCAATTTATCAATTCCAGGCTTGGCCCTGCCCAGGCAGCTGGGGAGAGGCCTCTGTCTCTGATTAATGTGCTATCCTGCACAATGGTGGCAGATTTCTTACAGGGGTTTAATTCTAACAGATTCTTAAAAATAACAAGAAGCATATTCAGCAAGCTGTTTAAGAGGACACAGAGCTGAGGCACAGTTCATTTTCTGAAGCTTTGAAGTGTTTGCAGCAGAGATTGAAGAAACCTTGTCTGAAGCTGGGGAGGGTAATGGGCACGCTTGCTGTCGCATAAATGGCGGGGGGAGGGAACACATAGAGCAGCCCATAGTGAAAATGGGAGGCTGAGTCTTTTCTAGACAGCAGAAACAATAAGGGGCAGGACCTAGAGAGGAATAACCAAAAAAGTTAGGGATTTGATTTGTGAAAAAAAGAAGTGGTTCCTTTGAAACATACAAATTTCAGTTCTGAAATTGTAAAAGAGTGAAAGGAAAACCAATGGAAGCAAGCAAGAAAAACAGAATTAAAGTGGAAAAAAAGGATAAAAAACAAAGCTTCGGACTGTAGTATGGAAAAACACCAAGGCTTCAGTGTAGCCTTTCCCCCTTTTCTGAAGGTGTATCTGCCATAAATAAGCAGGATTGTCAGGAGAATGCTATTTCCATCTTTAGCATCTTCTCCTTTTAATCATGGAAAAATAGGAGTACGTTACATACAGATATCTTTTGGAGACTGAGTCAAGATGAATTCTTGATCCTTTGGCCCTTTTATTTCCCACAGATGGGGTTATATTTACTTTTCCTTTTTTAAAACACATGAAAGTAGTTTTATTGTTTTTAAACAGTGTCATTGCAGGAAAGCAATGCATATCCTTATGAAAACAAGGGTAATTTGCTATTTTCCAGTGGCATTAAGATATTGGACTGTGAATAGTCCTATGGTGATTTACAAGACTTCCAGTATTACAGTTCCATACCCCTTGCATTGGCTGCTGATTGCCCTCTTAGGCGCTGTAGTTTAGATTTCAGTGTGATGGAGTGTTTTCACGCTCTTGTTAAGGAAGAACATCATAACCCAGTTAAAGGGCAGTGTACTTCAAGGCTTCAATGCATATTTATACTCCCTATTTTAGCTATCTACTTTCAGATCTTTCTATATGGTCAGTGTGAAAAGGATGCATGTTTCTGGAAGGTGACTCACAGCACCTAAAATAGACTCCTGTTCTCAGACATCCTCTCTGCACTAATTATAGAAGGAGGCTAGAGATAGTAAGATCCTAGTTTCAGCCCACAAAGGTGGCTGTCTGCATTAATATCCTTTCTGTTTTCTTGATTCTAGGAGAGAGATGGCTGGAAGGTGGCAATCTATGGGTCCTATGGATTGCATCTCTGCTGCAGTTACTGTGAGCTTCGGGAAAGGGAATTCAAGGCCATGCAGGTACTTGCAGGCTTGCTCATTGTGTCAGCTGGTTCTGAGCTTGCACTGCTGCATCTCCAATGCACAGCTGCTGGTGTGGCAAAGCAACCGCACTCTGTAGTACCTGCAGCTGTGATAGAGACGTCCGAAGTGTTTGGGGAATGCAAGTTAATGTGTCTGTCTAATGCACACTGATACTTCTGTGAAAAGCTGGAGAAAGTTACTTGAGATTCCTGGCTCTGCTTTTCCTGCTGAAAGGATTCTGTAGAAATCCACTGTGGTCTCCCCTTGTGTCAAGGCACCATCCTCAGCATCCCATCTTGTAGCAGCAAAGTTGGCTTTGAGATGGATGTACTAAAATATTAACACATAGAAGCTAGTCTGAGGGCTGACATTAATTTCTGTACTTTCCTGCTGGTCAAAAGAGCCCCAAATGGTGTATTGATGGCCCAGGTGACAGGTGTATGAGGGAGGTTGTGCCCCATCACGTTTATCCATCAGAGCAGGAATGCAGCAGCTCAAGGTGGCACAGCTTGGAGTTCCTTTCCCTCAACCCCACTTTGCATTGCTCCTTTGGAAGCACAGTTGAAAATTAACCCAAGAGTTGGCGATTTGTAAAGCGAGCTGACAGGAAATTGCTGGCTTTGTGCTGAAGAAGTCATTACCTTAAGCTTTATTGCTGTGTGCAGAGTTTACTTGTGACAAAGTAAATGTGCAGAGATGTCTGTAAATAGGGCTGGGATATCGCTGTCTTAACAGCTCCGTGGTAAGCTATCAATCAGCAGAACAGTATGCGAGAAAGCATTAAAAGGCCCTGCTGTAAACGCAGTCACACACATGCACACGTGCAAACAGCCCTGCTCGCCAGGCTGAGAGCTCTGGCCCTGTCCCGGCTCTGCAGCAAGCTCGCGGGCCTGCAGCGGTGCTCCTGGATGCAGGCTGGGCACCAGCACACGGTAGGATGGTTCCTGGAATGTAGTTGGAAGTACCTCTGGGGATACAAGGGGAACCATGGAAAGGACATCTGGACCTAGAGACTTGTGAATTTTGGTCAGGTTTCCAGAGGTTTGCAGGCTCTCAGCTAGTCTTTCACTAAGGCAATGGTGGGATACTGATTTACACTAGTCGAGGCTCTCCACTGCTCCCCTTCTAGACTTACACTGGGGTGTTGTGACCTTTGCCAAAAATAAGGATTTTACCATTTGACTTCAGCACTTCCTCAGAGGTGTAAAAAATATATCATTATTGTTTTTCTCCAAATAATCCTAACATTTTGGACATGAGGCTGTTGTTGATCCTCCATGTTCTCCAACTTTCATGTTCCAGTTAAGCAGTGGATGAGATTCAAAACCCTTGCCAGTTATTTGCATTGCAATTAATACAGATTGGAAACAAGTCCAGGTTCTCAGCACGTGTGTGTGTATATATATATATTTTTTGATATTTACTTTATTATTATTTTAAGGTTTTTTCTAATATGTACTTGGTAGTAATCTGAACGTCTCTTCATCCAGAAGTGGTTGGACTGCAGTATGACATTAAGATGTGTATTCACCTTTCACTGCCAGCTCGTTGTCTGTCCAGGGAACCACTTGAATTGTGAATGTTGGCCAGGATGTCTCACAGCCCTGACTTGTAGCTGGAGATTTATGATGGTAAGTGGGAGCAGAGGGGAGCAGGGAGTGCTGGGGTGAGGGCAGCTATCAAAGCAAGCTGGGCTGAGCGTCGTGTGAGCTTTGGCAGCCCTGCTGCTTTGCATGGAGGAGGATTATCCAAAATCAAGCGTGAGATCTTGGTGTTCTTTGAGCTTTGGGTCCTGTCTGTTAACTGTATGAATGAAAAGGGGAATAGGTTTGTTTTTATAGTGCTGGGACTGGTCTTGCTTAAAATAAATAAGCTGACAGGATGTGCTGTTCAAGCTACTTGAACTGGAGCAGGAGCAGTGCTGTGGGGAGTACTGAAAAGGGGCTGATGTCTGTGTCCGCGTGCTTGGTGTGTGTTTAAAAGGCGTGCGGTGCCCAGAGGGAGCATCTTCTCTCCGCCTGCTGTTCCCAAGGCTGCTGTAGAAGCGTCTGGCCACCACGCAGCTCTGGCTGCAGCGCTCTTCTCCTGCTCACAGAGCTCTGCAAGGACAAGATGTGGCTTCTGGCTTATCTGTGTTTTCTCAGCTTCCACCGCCTGAGCACTCCAGGATGTCTGGTGCCTTATGTGCTGCTTCCCCCAGAGCCAGCCCCTGTCTTCTGCTGCAGTGTTGTGTTTTGCCCAGGCCATAGCAGCCCGTGGCAAACACGTCTGTGGCCTTTTCCGCCTTCCGCGAGAGATAAGGTCGGACGAGAAGATAAAGCGCGTTTCTGGGGGGTCAGCAGAGGGGCAACCTTGAGGGCTTTCCCATGCAGAGGCCTCCCGAGCGCAGGCAGCTTCCCAGGAAGCTGGAGCCCTGCGGCTGCTGCTGGAGAGCATCTGCTTCCTGCAGGACTGCAGACCCACTGCACTGGGGGATCCTGCAGCTGCTGTGGCCGCATGTGCAAATGGGAAGCCAAGGGTGGGAAGCTGCCGCATAAACCAGGTGCTGCTGCCCCGTTCCTACCTCCTTCAGCCTGTGTTCTCATAACTTGAGCCAGTCCCAGGCCAAAGTGCCGCAGGGTTTTTTATGGGCAGATATAATTGTGTTTCCCCATAAATACACATTGCCCTTAGCCTGAGAGACTCAGTGCAGGTCCTGCCACATGGGTGAGGAGATGAAGAAGCCTCACAAGGGCTGATGCTCCTTGCCCAGCCCTGGAAACACATTCCCCAGGAGTTCTACAATGTCTAGAATGAGCTGACCCTGGTTAACTCCAGAGGAGAGTGTCTCAGCTGATGGGGAGTTTGGGCTAACTGTTCCCAGGGCTGGAGTCTAAGTGATCTGTAACAGCTATTCCCCTCACAGATTTTCTGATGTCTAATCAAGGTTGAGCATGCACTGCAGCCTTTTGTTCAGTTGAGGTTACTCAGTGTCTCTCTCCTTTACGTGGATGTCTATTTTTATGAACCTTTGAGGAACTGAATCGTCTGAGGCTGTTATCTCTCTGTCAAATTCGGCTGAAATTGCTCAGTGAGTTCAAAGTTGTTGAGGGAGACACAGACACACAGAGCTGGTGTGAACACGTGAACCATAGGAAACCAACCTGACAGGCTGAAATGAGAAACACTTTAAAACTGTCAAAACAAAAAGCATCCCAGTAGCCTTTCCTAACGTTTTGTCCAGATTATTGGTTTCTAAATACTGAGATTGTAGTGGCTGCCCCAGCCCCATGATAGCCCCCCACCTCACTAAGCACCCGCTGTTGGCAGCTTAAAGGACACTTGAGATGAGCAGAAGGCTTGGCACCGGCTTTTCTTATGGCTTCTCAAGAAGTCTGAGAGCTAAAGTCCACAGCTAGAAGCTCGTCCATGCTCCCCATGTGCCTCACCAACCCAGCTCCTAAGAGGAGCCCACATGAGAAACTCATTGTGTTTTCTTTTGTCAGGTGCCTGAGAATGAAAAAGGATCTGACACTAGTTAATTGGACACAGGTGCAGGTTAGAAAAATAGTTACAATAATGAATGTCGTCTTCCCGGTGCTTGTTGCTGTTTCAATCCTATTGCATCCATTCACA
Organism: Crypturellus tataupa; assembly: GCA_034781795.1. Classification (NCBI taxonomy): domain Eukaryota; kingdom Metazoa; phylum Chordata; class Aves; order Tinamiformes; family Tinamidae; genus Crypturellus; species Crypturellus tataupa. The sequence continues at coordinate 2,448,856 of JAWLRI010000869.1, forward strand.
GGATGGTTAATCTTCTAGCAGATGTTGTGTGCGGTGAGCTAAGCACCGTCAAGAACAAATGGCCCCGTTTCTCTTCCTTATCGTGGCTATCAACCAGAGAGCTCTCTGGCATAGCTAGAAGGTAGATTTCTGGTTGGGCATTAGAGCCAAAATTCATCTGTCCAAGTGTGGGCACCTAATTGTGGATGTCTACATTTGAATTAGTTGTCTAGACTCTTGTTTAAAGGAAAGAAATGGGCACCCCTAAGACATGAGTCATCCTATGCTAGAGTAAATGTTTAATTTAGGTCAGATGAATCATTCTATAAGTGTGCCTCTTTCTCTTCTGTGACTATAAAGGGAGACCAAAGTCACCAGGCTAGGCAGAGAGAGAGATGTCTTTAAAGCATATTAAGACGAACTCAATCTGTATATCTTTGCTTGTCTTTGACATCCATTGTCCCTATTCTCTTGCTTTTCTTCCTGTAAATTAACCTGGGACTAAGATGACATTTTTGTCCCTTTAGCTCCTACTGCAGGTATTTCAAGGATGAGCCCAAGTACCCACTTCTTCTCTCTTAGTGCTATCAGATAGGACTCAAATTCTTAACTTATTCCAAACCTAGCCCTGAGCATTTCCTTAATGGTGTGCACCTCTGCTTTCCCCTCTGTTGTGAAACCCAGCAAGGATCCTGCTGTTCCTGCAATCACTTGCATGGATTGCTTTCTCCTCTCATGAGGTGTCTGCAGTGTTTCAGGAGTACTTGTGCTCAGCACACTTGAACTGCACAACCTCATCTGAATTTCTCAATATCCCTAAGCCTCTGGTAAGCAACCAGAGTCGAGTTCCCACCTGGGCTTTTGTTATTTCCTTTTCCTATCTCGTTATATCTGCTGGGGTGGACAGTGCTACTGAATGGGCTGAGATCAGCTCGCAGAAGCTGAGTGTTACTGCAACTCTGAACTGTCATAACCGCTGTATGAAAAAGCCTCAGTAGGGAGGTTAGGTGGGTGGGTTATCCTCCTTGCTGACTGACTTCCATCTTGCTGCTGTTTATTGTACAAAAGAAACGCATTTGACTTCCAAGCAACCCAATGCTTTCGAAGTAGGCTTGGAGCGTAGCCCTAGAAATGCAGCATTATTTTAACAAAACTAGCACTCTGCCAATAAACAGGATGATGGGAGGAGGCAAAGAAACTATTCACAACACATGGTGCAGGAGATGAGGGAAAGAAGAGAAGAAAACTGAAGACTGCAGATAAGATTTTTGCTGCAGGTGTTTTCTCAAGTTTTGGCTAGGAGACAAAGGAAAACTCGCAAAACATCCAGATAAGCCCACTAGTCAGGTTAGTTCAGCCCTGTTTTATTTCTCAGTAGTGTTAATTGTGTCTCTGGTCCCAGAAAAATTCCAGCTTTATTCTTTTCTCAAATAGTATTTTATTTTAAAAGCCTCTATTTTTTTTTCTTTACCTCATTAGAACCTGGGAGTACTTTCAGATGTGGGCACGACATACCCTGGTGTGAATGCAGATAGGATGTGGGTGTCCTTCAGCTTGAATCTCTCCCTCAGTGGCATTGAGGCTTTAATTGATTAAACTAAGCATGCCTTGGACCAGCCTGTACAGCTCTGAGCTTTGAGACTCCTTTCCTTGCACTAAGAGCTTATTTGATTGAGAGATTGAGAGGTGTGGGAGCAAAATAAGGTCTGTGTGAGCACTTCAAGAGGAAGAAAGAAACTGTCCTCTGCCCCGGGAGACCTGAGCAACAAAAAAAGTTGTTGGGTAGCAGCTGCCTTTCTCAGCGTGGGAAACAGCTGGGACTGGAAACCATTGAATTCAGTGCCACAATCTTTCTGAGCAGTTTGGTTGAGTGCCTGGGTGAGAATCCCAGCTGAACTCCCCACTACAGAAGTTGAATTATGTATTATAATACATATATTCCTGAGAACTGGGTGTGCACCAGCACTTGCTCCAGATGAAAGCTGGTGGAACACACAAACTGAAACCACAGCACGCATCACTCTGTTCTGAGCTGTTCCCACTAGGAAACTCCTTGCCACAGCAGTTTGCCTGTCTATTTGCTCTGAAAAGCGCTGTCTGTTTGTATGGGAGGTGCCAGGGCAACTCTAGAGCGGGAGGCACTCCAGCAGGTTGATCCCTTTCCAGTGCTCCCTGTTAGCGGTCAGCAGAGCTGGGAGGACTTGGAGGTGTTCTCCCTTCCATCATGTGTGTTCAGAATCAGCTCCTGTTACTAAAGAATGAACATACTCATTGCCCATCTGGGGGTGGTTAGTGCTCTCACATGAAATGAGCTGGCAATTCCTGTCTAGTTCCTAGTCTGGCACCTTATTTGTAGGAGGATCAGCCATGACATGACCCTGAGCAGAAGGCTGATGTTTGAGTGAGCTGACCAGCGTAGGAGATGATGGTGCCTCCCAGTGTATAAGGGTGCTTGCCAGGACCTGTTTCCTCTGCTCTTGCACCATCCTACACTTCTGTCTAATCCATCTTCCCTCCTGGCAGCTTTCCAGCCCTTTGTATTTTCTTCTTATTATTATATCTATAGTTAATCCTCCAACTAAAGCTCAGCAAACCTCTTGAAATCTGCCTGTTGCTGGAAGCCTTCTCACTGCAATGATACTTGTGTGTGCTCTATTGTTCTGCCAATGCAGACTTGGAGGTTTTTCACTGATGCTGAGAAACGTCCTTACTAAAACTGAAGATGTTAGAGTGGGACTCAAGTAATAATATAGTGTTTTCTCTGCCTTTTGGGAAAGTTTTTGTATTTTTTGAAGAACTGTAATGCCTCACCTGACAAGACTGAGACATCTACTTCAAGGGGATCTTTAGGAAGAACAGATTGGTGACTTTTTATCAGGAATATGAGATACCAAATCACCTTATTATGGAAGAAAGATGAACTATGTGGTCTCATGGGGTTCATTCCTGTGCTAGAAAGCCTAACTGAGAAAGTCCACAGATGCAGAAAAGGTGTGTAGGCTTTAGCATTGGAGTGAACACTCTTCAAGGAGAAGAATGTATCTCAAACTCAGAGCCACTTTTTTGTAGTGCAGAACTTGACTGGAGCAAGTCCTGTGGTGTTAGGCATTTGAAATACTCAGTCCATTACATCTGCAACTGCATCTCATTGACAGCACAGACAGAAATTGGAATGTAGATCCCTTTGGACAGACCATGTGGGGTTTTGCTCTGTCTTCTGTCTGACCTGTGTTGGGGAAACGTACAATTAACAACAGGTCAAACTTGCTCCTGTCATCCCCCTAGCATTTAGAGACCTACATGTAAATACATACACACACACACATATATATATACACATATGTATATGACATGGGGATCAGTCACTAGGTACAATCTGTTTCTAGGTTAATTTGCATTAAGTGCTTTTCAGTTTCATCTCTCTAACATAGTTTTCCTCTGGTGTTGTGAGAAGCACATACAGCAGAAACCAAGCAAGCCAATAAAACTGATGTGATACAAGGAGAGAGAAGAACCTTACAAACAATCACTGTTTTGGCTGATAAAAGCATTCTCAGGAAGCTTGTTGTTGGAGGAGTCAGCCGTTTCCCTGGGCAGGCAAGAGGAATGGAAGAGAAATCTATGTATAGAATATAGCAGTTCTATTTTCAGCTCATTTTCCACAAATGGAACTTCCAGTCCCCTCTGTGGTGTTTTGAAGCTGCAGAAAGTCAATTTGGGAAGAGGAGAGTCGTGCAATTGATGCTGCCTTATCTTCCACGTTGCTGTGTTTCCTCAAACACAATCAGTGGTGTGCGCTTCCTGAGCATCTGCAGTTATCTAAGAAGCACAACCCAGCACGATGAGTGAAATAACATCCTGGAGCGTCATGTTGTGCACCCCAGCTCTGCACGGCTGAGTCACGAAGCCACCAGCAGAACATGGCCCCTAACCTGCCAGTGTCTGGCTTGTCCCAGCCCTCAGGAAATGCCAGGCCTGCCGACCAGCAGGTTCCTGTGTCAAGCTGTGTGGTTTTCCCCACTCTAAATAGTGTAAGTGGCAATGCTGCTTGTAGTGACATGGCATCAGAAATCCCCGACATGCAGTTGCGCGGGAAGGTCACAGCTCAGTCAGAGCAGCACATTAAACATTAAACGCTCCATTTATACGCACTAGTGGCATCATGCCAAGATGAATTCAAAATGATTAAATCTCCAGCCGTGTTGGTTCCTTTCACAGCAACATAAAACATTTTGCTCTGCTAGTCAGTGTGATGATGTTGTGCTGAGGACAACAGACCCGGGCTCGGAGCTGCGCTCATCTCGGTGATTTGTCATTAAAATGCATCTCTTGCTGAGAGGCGCTGCTGGGGTTCCCAGCGGTTCGAGCTGCCACTTGGTTAAGATGCATAGTGGTTCCCCTGGCCAGATGACTCACCTCGGCCTCTCTCGCCGCCCGAGCGAGACAAAGGCAATTGGAAGGCAGAGAAGAAAATAACAAACTGTTGACCACGTTGTAAATCCAAAGACGTGGCAACAGCAGGGTTTAGCTCATTCATGCAGGAAATGGTGTAAATGAAATCACAGTGTTCAGATTCGGCGTTCAGGAGCTCTTTTGGAAGCTTGCACCTGCTAGATATAAAAAGAAATAAAAGGGCCTGGATTTCTTAATTTTGCAGGAGGCTCTTTTTTCCTCAAAAGGAAACATATTTGTAACTCTGGTATAAGTGCAAAATCCTGAAAATATAAAGAACATTACAAGAAGAAGAAATTGATTTCTGGATCTGATTAGAGCAAAGCTCTTAATCTTTGCTCCTCTTTTTATAGAATTGCTGCTTGCGGGCTGCCTCTGTGGACCCGGCTCTTATCACTGTATTCCATCCATACTCAAAAGGAGAGCTGTCAGGAAAGGAAAGGCAGCCTCAGATTCGTTTTTGTTTTGTTTTGCCCTTTCCTCTTGATTAAAAGAAAACAGAGATTTGGATCAATGATCTCCTGTTTTTTGTGCTTCTTTTAAGGTAACCTCTTAACTGAGTATAAATAACCTCTTAGTTGGGAATTTTGTCACAGCAGTCGGAGGGATGGGATGTCCCATCCTGCCCCTAGTACAGGACAAGGAAAGGTGCAGTATGAGATTGCACTGAGTGGGAATAGATGAACTGATCCTGCATAGCATCCAGGTGCTGGCTAATCTTTGAGAGTGTTGCCAGTAGGCACAGATCAGCACAACGCTCTGCTTGCTTTTGTATGTGCCTGGGCATTTTTTGCAGACTGGTAATTGAGTGAATCCTACGCAGAATGAGGAGGTTTGAAAAAGATGTGCCCAAAGGTGTAGAAAAGTTTAAAACTAGCCCAAAAGGCTTTGGGTGAGCTATACACTTCTCCCTCCTATACTTCTATCCACGTGGTTTCAGTCCTTGGCCTGCTTTGTGGTGCACCTAACTTTTCAAGATCTCTTAGAAAAGTGATTGCTAGCATGACAGCAAGCCTGGATACTGAGAGCATGTGTTTCACCATATGAACAGCAAACTTGCTCTTGATGCTGCTCTGTGGATCCTCACCAGCAGCACTCAGTTAGACAGTGTGGCTGTGGATGCTGCAGCACAGTAAGGGCAGCTGGGGTTGCCCCTATACTGAGCTGATGTGCGTAAGCAAACCTTTGGCTTGGGCAACGTCCTGAAGCCTTTTGCATCATGGTCTAAAGACCAGACAATGTGAAAAGAATAGGCCTGGAATCACTCAGGGGTGTCCAGATATTCAGAAAACCGCGCAGCTGACCTTCATGTAACATACATGACCTTCATGTTACATACCGAAGGTCAGCCTGCTTACTTTGCATGAATATGGAGCTTTGTGTAAATATGTAGCAGAGCGAGTACAGTTTCATTTATAACTTAAGGACCTTGGAGTATTAAGTAGCAGTGGGAACAAGTTCTGCAAAGGGCTATGGAAGTGCCTGCAGAAATCTTCTGTGACAGTTTTACCAAGGATCTGCTTCATCTTCAGTGGGAAGATGGAAAGGTTTAATCTTAAACACAGTAACACGAGGAAAAAAACTGCAATTGAATGAGGTTTTAGTAAAACAAAATGAGGACAATTAATTTGCAAACAGAGCGAAGGTGAAGGGCTGTCTCTCCCTGCTGCCTGTGTCTTTGTTTTGGTGTCTTTGTTTTTAGTTCAGAGGCCACCAGAGTTGCAACAACCTCTGCCTGATGCCGTTTGTCCCAAGACTTCCCTCCATCTCCCTCACAGCCCGTACTCGGCAATCGCTGCCTCCCTTGCCTGGTAGACCCTTGAGTCTCACAGAAACCTTCTCTTCGGGGTAGCAGAGATCTCTTCCTCCCACATGTGTGGCTGAACTCTTCTCACTGGAGCAAAAGTCTTTATGAAGGAGGAAGAAAAGCCTGATGTGCTGAACACTGCACTGCTGGGATGGAGTCTTCCCGCTGGGAAGCGTGTGCCACAGCTGCATGCTGAGGAGGAAGGTACTAGGACAGAGCAGGAAATCTACTCTGCCAACTGGCGTGTGATCAAAACAGAGGCAAGCACTGAAGATATTATTGAGGTATGAATATTAGCATCTACGTTTGTTTCTTTTTTGCTACAGTTGAGTCAATCTAGAGCAAGGCTTTTGTGGATGCCTGGAAAATGCTCTCTTGCCTCCCCTTTCTCCTGGCACTGAGATCTCACAGGTGTTTCTAGCAGTACCTCGGCATTTCAGTTTCCTATTTGTTAATAAAGCTAGAGGCTTTGAAAAGTCCTGTCTGAGTTAATCCCTATTGATCACAGTTTCGAGAGCCCTGATGTGAAGGAATTTTAAATTTGCAGCCGCTGGCTGTTTAACAACTTCTAACTTCAAAAGCTCTAGAAACCTTCTTCTCCTTTTAAATACACTTTGCACTTAAGGAAAATATAGTTTGTCCCTCATTAATATGTGCTTCTCCTATAATTATGCTACTGCTCATAGTGCAAACGCCCAGTGCACATACTTCATTCATGAAATCAATACTCAATAAGTAGTGTCCACTTCTGATGTTTATACAAGTCCTTGGTTAGAAGTGCAAATTTTATTCAGTCTCACAAAATAGATGCAAGTTAGGTGGTGCTAAAACATTAAGCTTACTGAACCGAAAGCCCGTTGCCTCAAAATAAATCACTACATCCATTTTCTAGTGCAAGGAACATGAAAGGCAAGGCCTCCTCTTTTTTTGTTGTTTTTCTTTTTTTTTCTTTTTTTTTTCTCTCCTTTCTCATATTATACCTGTTGTGCAAGGGCTCTTTCTGTAGTGTGCTCCCCGATGCCTGCTTGGTATGGCCATGCAGGGCTCTCCAGGGTGCTCGGAGCCCTGGCACCCTGTGCCTTGGTTTTGTGCCATGTCCAGCTCCGCCACGGATCTCAGGCAGATTGTGGCAGGCTCTCCTGCTGCTGACCTGAGAGAGGCACCAGCCCCTGGAGCTGTTCAGAAAGGAGGAGGCTGCAGGGTGATCCCAATCCATTCCCATCTCCTGTTTCTGGTCCCTGGACACAGAGCGCTCGTCCTGCCCTGCCGGTGCCCACTCGTGACGTTCGCAGAGCCCAGTTGTTCGCCAGCTGCAGGGTGCCCCGTCCAGCTGGTAGCAGAGGCTGCTGCCATTGCCACGAGCAGCTCCAGCTGCACAGAGCCACCCCCTGTGGCGCTGGCACCATGTCCCCTTTCCCTGTCCATTCAGAGATGCGAATGTGGCTGCCAAGAAGGGAGCTGCGCTCCTGCTGCCACCCACCCTGGGAGGGGACAGGCTGGGCAGCCACCGAGGAGGCCTCTCGAGCGCACGGGGTGACAGTCTGTGAGTGTATCTGTGAGTCAGGGAGCATGAAGGAAGCTGGAAATAATTAGAGAGCTTATGGGGGAGCTCGAGCAGCAGAGAGACTGCAGAAGCCGTGATAATCCCCGGGGAGCTCAAACTGTATAATTTACACGGGTTTATGCCTGAACTTACTTTGCAGTCATGCTCTTGGGAAAGAGTTTACTTAAAACTGAGGGGATGCATAAATCTCTGGGGCTAAGAGGGCGGCTGAGCAGTGGCAGGCTCACGCTGAGGAGGTTTGAATGCCTCCCTGTGCACACGGGTTCCCTGGGCTTTGGGCAGCACCTGTGGAGCCCGTCACGGAAGGAGGTGGCTGGTTCTGCCCTACTCCGCTGTCAGGAGGTGATGGGTGGTTGTGGGGAGCACACGGCGATACTGAAATGTTTGGGGCGATACTTAATTGGAAGTGGCTGTGTTTGGGTGCTACAGCCTCCTGGAGACAAAGTTATTTTAGCTGCAGGTGGTGGGGGAGATCTGTGAAGGTTTTCACATAAAACTGATATTTGTTACTTTTGAGGATTATTTTGCTTTTGCTGGCTTTATCAAAAAGAGAAAAGGTAAAATTTCACCTCCCCAAGGTCCCCTTCCCAAACTGGCTAGGGAAACTCTTAAAAAAAAAAAAAAAAAGAATTAAAAATGCATACAAAATGCAAAGTGCAGTAATACACCTTCCAGCTTCCAAAAGAAATGAAGTGGGGGGTCCTAGACACAAGAGTTTTCTTCGCTGCCTGATTCTGACTCATCCTCTTTCTGGAGAAGTCATGGGACATAGTGCAACGCCATGGTCCCAAACTGTTTACTGAAATATGCAGAAGGCATCAGTCCAACTAAGCTAATAATGGTTTTTGGTACTGAGACACACTCGGCTGCGCAGTCGAGGACACAAAACCAAAACTGTGGGTGGAACCAACTGGGAAGCTGCATAAAACTGCTTAGAACTTAGAACTTAGGCCAGTCTGGGACACCTGCAGGGCTTAAAAAAAATCTCCAGGGATTCCTGGATCAAGCTTTTCCTTGAAGGTGGCAGAAAAAAAAATGGCACTGAGCTGTTTTATCTGTTGTTTACATTATATTCAGGTATATGGGAACAGAAGCCAACAGGCTACAAACTTATTCCTTTTCAGCTCAGCTGAATGCTGTGGTTCAGGCTGAAATAGTCACAATTCTCACTCTCAGATAATTAGGAGAGGAAGCTTTCCTGCAGGGTCTTGAAGGGGAAAAAACTTGCCGGACTAGCAATCATACCAGATAATATTTTTAAGGGACGAAGGATTGATTATGCAAGACTAACACGCAAAGTGGGTCTTGCACCTGTAGTGATGGCACGTGCGGGGAGTAGGTCTACGTTAGGCTGCTCGTGTATGGGCACCCTCGCACCCTGCATGCATTAACTCCTGCACTTGTGCTCAGAAGGTCAAGTCTCACTCTATTATGCCACATTTTAGTGGCCTTTGGCTACCTTTCTAAACCTGACTTTGTATCTTGAGGAAACTTTTGAAGGCAGTGAGTAACAATAGCATTATTTATTCATGTCAGGGGGGACTGAAAACTTTCTGGTTTCTTGTTTATCTGCCAAAATGGTAAACTGAAAAAAAAATCTTTTTTTTTTTTACCATGGTTTTGGTTTGTTTTGAAGGTCCCCGAGGACTGAGAGAAGGAAAGAAATAGTCAGTAGTGTCTTATTAACAGAAAGCATCTGCAGAAAGAAAGAACAACGTGTTCTGGCCCAGATCCACAGCTGTAGACACCATCTGTGACAGCCCCATCCTTCCAGCTTTGCCCTTACTCCTCTATTGCAGGAATAGCTTTAAAGCAGGCAGAAGAGTCCATGGGGAGTGTGGCTTAGAAACAACCTGCTGCAATGCACAGAAAAGCGATTGGATCTGTGCAGGGCTGGTGCATCCTGATCTAACAGCTTAACAGACAAGTGCCAACCTGGCCCTTGGCACTGAGACCCTCACAGGTCAGCCAGGGAGCTGGCTCTGGGGATCTAGCAAATGAAGATACATTTAATAGCGGACATGAAGTGTGTGTGTGTTTGCCAGGCATATAAGGTACACCAAATCTCTGGCCAGGTTCTAAACTTCCCTGTGGAGATCATTTCTCTTTTTCTGTAACTTCGAGTCCTTTGTATTTAAGCTTGATTTTAGATATTGATGAGTGTTCAAAGGCTTTTGTAATGAATCTTGTATTGGCATTCCCACAATAAGTCTGCTCATCTGGTTGTCCATGACTTGTCCTTCAGGTGCTTCTTCCCAGACCTGTTCTTTGGAGTGATGATGAGCGCTGGCCACCTACTGATTATGGGAAAATCTTGTGTCATCTGAAACAATTGCCTGAACCTTTGGGAACACAACTACTCTTTGCAGAGTTTGGGTGTTGTTTTGCTTACGAGCTTGTGCTTGGACATTATTCTAATAAAACGTTAGTATAAATAAATGAGTGCAAACACATTTACCCTCCCCTCCACCTCAATAAAACCTGTTGTGTGTAACATTCTTGTACATAATCCACCTGAATCCAAGAACAAATATCCCTAATTTCTCCTGGATGGTAAGCTTTGGAGAGATTTAAAGGGCAATTTCTCTCTCCTTCTCTCCAGCTCTCACAAAGTATTGCAATAAGGAGCTGCAGTGACAGACAACACTTAAAGGGATGGTTTAGAAGTGATTCATCCACGAAACACCGTGTAGCATATTTTATCGTATTTTAGGTAGTAAAAGCTGCACGTTCTAGCCTGGCTCTGTCATACTGCACAGTAAATTATACTTACAGGAATCCCAGCTACCTAGCTGAACATAAGTACCCTCTATACAAGAGGTAATGCAGTAGGTTTGTACTTAGACATGTATTTGTAAAATATTTAAACTGCATGAAAAGGGCATCTGTAGGAAGATATAATTACAGGATCACGTAAGTGCAGCACAGTGCTGTCATATTTTAAGGTTAAAAAGCAATCATTAGGCACTGATGGTCTAACATTGAGTATGCTGGGGAAGGGGAGTGTTTTCCAAGGCTGCGTGGGCTGTGGGGCAGGAGGAGATGGGGAAAGGCTTGCATTCTGCATTGACCCCTGCAGCCCACCAGCTGCAGCGTGGTCCTGGCCTGAAGGACAGTGTGTCCTGCTTCTGGGACCCTCATGTATCGTCTCCTTAAGGCTTGGGAAAAGAGCTGTGGTGAATTGCCTTCTAGCTGTTCTGCTTTACGCCTGCTACATCTAGGCAGAAAAGCACAGATGATGGTGAGATGCTCTTCTCAACTTTATAGCACTAACTTGTCATTCCAAGGCTGCAAGTACTTTCCAAATACACACAGCAATTTCACAAGCACTCCAACATATTTGGGCGATGCCTTGTAGCCTCTTGGCACAAAGCAGTGCAATCTGCTAGCGCAACAGCTTTTAGGAAAGCAGAAAACTCTGTTACTGCTCCTTACTGCAGAGTGGCTGTACTAGACCTGCAAAAAGCAACATGCGTATCCTCACAGTGACCACAAAGCTCCTTTGAATTTTACGCAAACCTGAGCCTTGTACAGGCTTTAGTCTTACTTTTTCGAATAGTACTAGCAATTTTCCAAGCTGAAGAGAAAGGAGATGTTCAGGTACTATGCTAAAAGGCAAAGTATTGGAAGATTTGCAAATGCCTAGCCCTAAATTGCACACAATCTAAATAAGCTCCAATTCACTGAAGCATTTTAACAGTCTCTTTTACTGGCTTCACTGAGTTTTAAATGTATGTTTAAAGTTAAGCACATTTTTGAGATTTGCTGAATCACACAGCAAATAAAATACGCAGAGCTGGTCTTTAGCATAACTTGCTGATTCATGTGAAAACTACACATTTCCCGTACAGACTACTTTGAGTTAATTAACGGGCATTAAGGGCTCACATTTTTCTCTAGAAGAAGGGCCTCAAGGGATTGCAGCAATTTATGTTCGTCCCCTGAACGATATCAATGTAATTCTCCCATGGAGACAAAGCCCGAAGCGCTCCCCGTGCTAGCCAAGCACTTGGGTTTGATGGATGGGCTCTGGCCCGCCGTGGGTCAGGAGGGAGGACCTGGCCTTTGACCCATCCCTTTGATGCCCTCGGGCTGGGAGCGTGCCCACCACATCCCTGAATTCGGAGGGTAGCAGAGAGGCTGCTGCCTTGAGTACAAGGTCCCCGCGTTGTACACGACCACACCATCCACTGCTGCTGTCATCAGCACCTTCCTCCTGAGCTTGACCAAAGGTGGCTGCGAGCTGTGTCTGCAGAGCACAGGAAACCCTTGCTGTTAATTTGTTTGAGTGGCAGAGCCAAATGAACCGGAGCGGTTGGGTGTGACAGCGGGAGACAGGCCGAGTGCCACAGAGCGAGGGGCTGCCAGAGCGCTAAGGCAAAGCGTGCGCTAAGGTGGGCTGTCCTCATGGAGTGCCTGCCAGGAGAGGGACGGGAATATTCCTTTGGGTAGACGGGAGAATAAAGACATAAATTCCCGAGGTGCCAGGGAACACAGCTGGAGCTGACAGTTGCAATGCAATTTTCTTGATTGCCACTTCGGAGTCTGGCTTTGTTTGCTTGGCAGCCAAGGCTTTAAAGAAATGAACCTTGGCAGCTGTGAGCTGAGCAGCTCAGTGCGTTCAAGAGAGCCAGAGGGAGCACCAGCCTGGAGAGACCTCTGTGGTCAGCAGGTCTGATCCCGTGTATCCAGGCAGTCACCCTTTCATAATTTATCAAGCTCCATCTTAAAACTACATAGGTTGGCGGAGGCTTTTTTTTTTTCTCCTTTTTTTACCCCCCACCATTGCAATTTCGGGTTGTTCCAGAAGCTAACTCTGCTGAGGAGAAATGTTTAATTTCCATTCTGATTCTATGCATTCTTATGTCAATACTGGCTGGTAGCCGTTTCCCTCCTTTCTATTTAACCTTGTAAAAATCATCCTTCAGTCCCATTCCAGCCCTGTGTGGTCCTCCTTCACGTGAAAAAGTACGGGAATGGGAGGGAACTATTATGGGCCATAAAATTAGCAGTGTGGTGAGAAGGACGGGAGAAGTGCACCCCACAAGGACAAATACTTGGAGTGGTTATGGCAGGCAGGGCCAGGCAAGAAGGTTGTCCAAGGAGAAGGTGTTGGTCCTTTGGGGAAACCAGCTACTCCTGCTGGGTGAAGTTCCCTCATGCTTGGCCTCTGCCCATATTTTTTTAAAAAACAGTGCTGAGGATGTTCTGCGTCTCTTTGGTGAGTATAAGGAGCAGTGGGACAAGGTTGGTGAGAAGGAGGATTACTAAAAGATATTTTTTGAAGGGAAGGATGAAGAACACCTGAGGCAAAAAGTTATACTGGCTGCTTGTTAAGTATTTGGCTTTGCAAATGTCATTTTTCATTCTCCCTTTTCTCCATCTGTGAACAACAGGATGATAATAGTCACTCACCTCTCCCCAGGGTATTGTGAGGGTCAATCAGTTAACTGTCTTTAGATGGTATAGGCCATTTAAAGCATTAAAGAAATGTTAAGTATCATTATTATTAGTCTTCCTGTGCCTCGGTTCCCCATTTGTAAACTCCCACCTAGTACATGTTGATTTGCACCTCCTCAGAGCAGAAGAGGCTCCTGTTACTGCACAGAGCCCGGCCCAAAGAGGCCTTGGCTGCAGATGCACCATCCCACGCAGCCCCGCTGCTCTAAGCTTGGGAGACATCCTGGGAAGCGCTGAGTTTTGCTCTTTGTAGGGGGGTTAATCCTATTTATGAAATGGATTTAACTGCATTATTAATGTTGTGTGTTCATGTCGTCATTGGGGGGAAAACAAAGCTGTTGTTCACGTGCAAAGAAAGAAAAGCAGAAGTGGTAGCACGATGCTCACTCCCTGCTGCCAACCTGCTGCGAGCTCCCCTGCAGCTCAGGGTGGTCTCGTGCTGCTGCCGCCGGCAGGGGAGCCTTGTGCTCCTCCCAACCACTGCTTTGGGACTCAGCAAGGGTGACACAGTGACATTGCCCCAGACACAGGGCCAGCAAGGAGCCACCTCTCCCTACAGCGTGGGTGACCAGTGTCCAGTGACCCCCAGCCCATCCAGTCCCTTGGTCATGGAGTTTCCCATGTCACACTCCTGAAGAAGTCTGACTCTTCCTTTTTAGGAGATTTATGCTTTCTGGTGTCAAGTTTATGGCCTTTACCTAGTTGCTTTAAGCCCATTCACAGTGTAATTGTTGACATCTGAATTGATTTCCAAGGCAGAGCTGCGAGTGGTCTTGTAAACAGTTGTCGACAACAGCTGTAATTAAAGTGTAAAGAGTGCAAACACAAACCACAATAGCAGCCTGTAGGAGTTACACTGCTGTATCAGCTTTAATGCAGAGGAGCCCTTAGGGCTGTGTCACTGCTTACCCAGCTTCTTGCTCCTTTTCCCTTTTTTCCCACTCTTCTGTAAGGGACAAAAAATTAGCTAGCAAACCTTGTGGAAAGGCAAGGAGGTGACTGTGAGGAATGCTTGTGCCTGTTTGATAACGCCCTGGAGGGCTTCTCTGCAGAGGAGATGGGGACAGAACTGATCTATGTCCTTCCTGCCAAAGGATCCCCAAGGCCAGGGAATGCCTATGTGGACCCTAATCAGCCGGGATCTTGCTAGGATGGGAGGAGGAATGGATTGAAGGAGGCCAAGACATGGAAAGAGTGTGCTAGGAATGGACCTCCTGGCCCCAAAAGTGGGAGGTCAAGGCATAGGGGATCACCTACACTGGTGGTTCCAGGTCAGCACATGGAAATAACACGCATATGAAAATAACACATGTCCATCAGTTTACTTCGTTTTATGTGGATTATTTGCCATTTTAGTGCTCAGTAAAACTGATGAACAATAAAAACTCACTCCAGAAGGGATTTGCTGAAATCTACCTGCAGCAAAAGTGAAGATCTCAAAAGACACATTAAATCTCTGCCAGCTTCTCAGGCTAGCCCAAACCTTTCTGCTTGTCACCTGGAACCACTGATCTCTTCACCTGGGTGGCCTCTCCTCCTGCAAGGCCTTGCAGAATGGGCAAACTGGCATTCCTTTTCCCTATAAAAGGTAGTTCTCAAGGAGCAAGTGGTTGTTTTCCATCCTATTGTGTGCTTGGCTCCCGGATGATGTTTTTTTGCTGAGTGTGGACTCATGGGGCCTTGTATGCAAACAAATACAGCCAGCGTAGCTGGGCACGCAGCCAAAGTGCTGTGGAAAAGGAAAGGCATTTGAACAAAATGGTAAAAACATGAAGGGTAACAGGGGGCTCCTGGCTCTGTTTGGGAAGCGGGAGCGGTTCTGCACTCAGAGGAGGTTTTGGTATTTGCCATCCTCTCCTGAGCCTTGTTCTTTCAGTAAGAAGATGCAGCCACCTGGAAGGAAGCCACAGCTCACTCCATTTGGGTTCTTCAGTTTGCCCTGGGTGAGTGGAGTTGTAAAACCTGCTAACAAGCTTGCAAGGCTCAGCTAGGTGTATATGTTTGTTAGAGGTCATGCTATGTGGTTCAAAATGTTGGCTGTGTGGCACATGCCCACAAACTTCCCTTCCTGTTTCACCTCTAAATGCAAACTCCCAACAACCGTGTGTTGAGGCCTTTTCTTGTGTGAGGTCAGTTTTATGTCTGTTCTTGGGGTAAAACTTCCTCTTATGTATTTCTGAGTCATGCTGGGATTATATTGCTTTGTGGTGCATCTCTGCTACCCTGCTCATTCCAGGAGTGAGGAGGCATCACCACTTCTTTGAGGGATGTCAAGCTACATTCATAGTGACCTCTACACTTCTTGAAATAAAATGGTTTTTTTTGACTTTGCAGTTGGCTCAAATAGTGGAGGAAAGTTTCTGCTTAAGTGTGTTTATCTACTTAGTCCAAAACTTGACTGTTCTTTTGTAGTAAAATAAAACCTTTATCTGGTGAGCTCATTCGGTAAGTTTAGTTCTTGACTGCTCCGTGTTCTGGTAATCTAGCGAGGTTGTTTTTCTTGAGCTTTGCTTGTTTGTCAAGTGAAGCATCATATGTTGCCTGGAGCCAGGATGAAACTCCTAAAGCTGAGAGTTTGTATTTTGCTGTTTTGCAAAGCTCAATTTACTTGTGTTGAGTTATTCTGAAGTAATATCTTTTTTCCTGTTTATTTTTTTCCTGACAGATCTGCTCCCTCTGTACCCTATTGCATTAGCCCATTTATGCATGCAATAATCAGACTGGGTTTGTCCTTATGACTTTACTGGAATCTGTTGTTTATTCCTGCCATGATTTTGCCAGCAAATTCTTCAGCAAAAGAAATGGTAAACTACCCACTGCAGCGTTATGAGCAATATCGTATCCTCATCTTAGGTTAATGGTCTGATATATGAATGCTGAAAGCTCTCTTTACATTTAATCTTGTGAAATGTTACAGCACCCAGAGCAACAAGTGAGCCTGAATCAGACAACACCCTTTTCAGAAGAGAGCTGGTGCTGCAGCGGTACCTTGGTACCCCTTCTAAAATAAGTGATGTGGGTGGTGTTGCCACTGAACAGAAGCACAAATCCTACCCAGCTGAAGGAACAAGACAAATTTTGAAATCTAACCAAGGTCTGAGATGTTCTTTTCATTTATTCTAGCATTGACTTACATAGGTTGCAAAAAAGCATTTCTTCTTTCTTCAGTCTTTGAAACATCCACTAAAAACCAGTTGCATCTTATTTCTACAACACTAGAAATAATGGGAACACCAGACTTCTTTCTCTGCAGTATTTTTTTTCTAGACTGCCACATCTCTCAATATTTGTAAGCAAGGAATCACTCAGAAGGATTGCTTATTTATGTATTTATTTTTTGTACCAAAGAGCATCCCTATTACTCCACAGCGTGGAAACCAACTGGGAAAGCAATCTATGCAAATTGCATGTACTCTTCTTCTTGAAGAATGTTCCCTCCACTCATGGTAATGAGTCACTTGGCATAAAGTGGCCAGTTATTATGAACAGGGAGATGATAGCAGTGCTCTGCTACTCCAGAATCATTTGCATTAGCTGAATCTTATTTAGGCCTGGAAGCACAAGGAGTTAGACTGTGATGTCAACTTCACTGTGCTTGAGGGACTAAAGTTACTTGGGTTTTCACTCACATAACAGGGGAACTGGTCCCAGACTCCTGTTAGCCTTTAACACCGGATGTGCTGGTTTGCAGGTAGTTATCAAAGCAGTTCTCAAATAGTGTCCACAAGATACTTTTGCCCACAGTAATGCTTATATTAACCAACAACAGAACTTACTGAAGAGAAGGGCAGAAGCAAGGCAGTTTATATGTAGTGGCTGAGAAGTGTCTGTTCAAAATGTAGCTAATTTGTGGTGTCTAGTTTAGGGAATTGATTCCTGCAGAGTCAGCTGTCATCTGAATTTTTTTATTTGGACACTGAAACAGAGACCTAAATTATCACTGTGGAGTTTTTTCATGTTTCCCCCCTCTTTGTTTTACAGCAATCAATGCAAAGACCAGATGGTGAGGTCTGTTGCTTAGATCAAAAGCAATGTTGACAGGAGTCCTACTATTTCCTGTTCACAGATTCATCAGCTCTACAAGAGAAGTAACTCCCACTGGCATGACAGTTACATTGCTCCCAATCCTGCCTAGGTTTATACTGCTTTTTCTTCTCTAGAATACCTAATTCTCATGATTGTAATGGAAAAAGACAACCGACGCCGAAGTATTATGACACTACTGATTGATAGTAGAATGATATGTTGCAATGTCATTTTCTTATGAGAATAACTATCCCGTATTACAAGGGTAGTGAATTGAAACACATCCTTTAGCAAGATGCCTCATCTGATTTTTAAAGCTTCAAGTGATGGTGAGGACCTAACTTGTAAAGTGAGGTAAGTAAATTGCCCTTATTGCTAGAGTAGTTCGTCTTATTTCTTCTCTTTCCCTCTCTTTTTTTTTTTTTTTTAATTTAATGGCATTGACTTGTTGTGTGACCTTGGATGTGAAGGAATGGATCAATTGTTTAAGGCTAAATTGATCTTGGAATTTATGTAGTAATATATCTACTCTGGAAAGCCTGCAGGGTCATCTTAAATGGGTCAACACTAGGCCTTGTTTCAGGCTTGGTTCTTTCTCATTTTGCACGTACTTTGTGGCTATCACCTTGCATTATCACTGGCTGAAGGTTTAGGATTGGTTAAGCAGGTGACCTGGTACAATAACAGCAGGTGAGACATTTGATCTGTCCTGTGTCTCCTTTCTGCTTTGGCAAAATAGCAATATTCCTTTCTGACCCCTGCATTCTTTTGGGTCTGTGGTACTACGATATAAGTGATCCCGTAAATACCAAAGGGAATAAACATCGTATTTATATTTTCATCTAAAAAGATGTGCGTTACTTAATGTGCCCTCAGAAAGTCTGATTGCCTCATTTTGCAATAAATCTCATTGCAAATTAGAAGACATAGGTATAGTCTGACTGACAGCCAGGTGAACTGTCAGATATGTCATCAGAGCAGCATTTAACTAATTAGGAGATAACCTCTAATGCTATTCAGAGTGTATTGAGAGCAGTGAAAAATGTTCTGATGTTGATAGAAATCACATAAAGTAACAGTCCTTAAAGCAGCTTGTTGGGTCTACATTCTGTTTTCAGAAGATTACTTTACATGAGGGAGCCCATAAGCTTTAAAGAATCATCTCTCTACTCTAGAAAAATTACCTTTGTACCTTGATCTAAACAAACCCTGATCTCTCTGATGCCATTGAACTCACCTTGTTTGAAACCTAATCTGACTACTTTATTCTACCTCTGCACTGGGAATTCACTCTATCATTAGCATTTCAATCTATTTAATTCACTGAGGGCCGCTGAGCAATGTAACTGAATCCATGCTAAGCTACCACTGGCAATTTAGCTGTCAGATAGTCTCACCTTCTATTTTTAGTTACTCTCAAATTCCTTGCTTAAGGGGTTGTACACTGAATTTCTGGATTAGCCTAGCCTGATCCCTCTATTGTATCACTGTCAGTCATCTTTTATTTAGAGTCATATTTACATTGTTCTACTATATTAATTACAGCTCGTCAAAAGTCTGGACAGGGTGCTCGGACACTTTATCTGCTGTGGCGGTAACTGGGATTAAGCCTTTCAATTTAGAGTTGCAAGCACTCTGGATTAGTGTAGGGAAGAAAAACCTGGGTAAATACATTTTTAGGTTGCACAACCAAGACTCAAAAATCTTGAGACCAGTTTGGCTTCCCATATTTTTGACTCCTTTACCCTTGGGCAGATCCCCTGCAAGTTATTTTTGTATTTATTTTCTCATTTCCCTCCACTCTCCCCAAGCTTGTGTGATCTTAGCAGGCATATGTGCTGTAGCATGGATTTTGTTTTCAGTGAGTTTATGGTTCTCCTCAGGTATAATTCAGGGCAGGGAGTAATTCTTATTAAGGAAGCTGTGTACACATGCACACTGTGCCCTCGTTAGCTACAATCTGGTTGCTGGTGAATGTGCTTTAGCTCTGTATTCAAGTTGTCTGTAGTATAACTCAAAAATCAGGTACAGAATAGTAAAATATGTGTATATAGGAAGAAAGTAGACTTTCTTGGGAGAAAAACAGAGGCTGAGTAGTTATGTTCAATTATAAGTTAACTAATTTATATTATTTCACTGGTTACTTCTGATGTACTTTGGAGATGGGATTTTACAGTCTTTCACTGTAAATTTATAAGGGTGGTAGGATGTAACAGAGAGAATATTTGATTAGAAGATGTGACAGATTAAGTTATTCCAACTCCATTGCTGATCTGTCCTGTAAGTCTGTCACTTAACTTCCTTCCTCTCATGTTCTTCATCCATCTTCATTCATGTCCTTCATCCAACAGCTCCTCATCCTTCTTGCAAGTTCTCGTGCCGCCTGTGATGTGGGTTCAGTGCAAGCATCAGAGAAATCCTTGGCGGAGCTGTACTGTCCCTGCAAGGCTGACTTGAGGCCTTTACATTCAGAGGTAACTGATGCGAGACTGTCCTAATTCTTTTCTGGTTCCAGTCCTACCTGCTTTGGAATAAATATTTTTATGTGCAAGTGCTATGCGAAACTGAGTAAAGAACTGTGGCTGCTCCTCTGGGAGTATCGTTGCTGGGGATGAAACTGGAACATTCATTGGAGCCTCAATAATATCCAATTCAGGTTGCTGATGAATACATCCTGACTTTGGGTGCACACCTCCTGTTAATACTAATAGGAATGTCACACATGAATGCTGGAGAATATTGCCCATTACTTTTGGTCCCAGAACTCTGCACTGAGAGATTCCTTGAGAAAAATGGCCATTTGCTGTGTGTTACAGACTGCAGTTCATTACGCACAGTGCATGGTAACCGTTATTTACCTTACAGAAGGATAATGTGATAAGGATTCTATGTAAGCCACTTAATAGTCTGTCTACCTTAAAGAAAATATGCACCTGATCAGCCTCTGATTTATACCACTTCTAGTACAACTCCATTGGTTTCAGCAGAGTTATCCATGATTTACACCAGTGTCAATTTGACTTCGTGAGTTTAACTACTTTATATGACTCCAGTATGCGAGGAAATCTAGGCTAATAAAATATCTGTGCATCATGGCTGCATGTTCTTTGTAGAACAGTTAAGAGGAGTATTGCAAAAACATATTCTACTCCTTTGCAGTGCCTATGTATTCTAGGGAGTTATATCCCGTATGTATAGAAATGTAGCTTAATGATCTACTCAATTTGCTGCTCACACTGGGCAGCGTGGAGTGTTGGAGATCGGCAGCAGGTATGTCAAACACATAGGTTAAAAAGAAGGATTTAACTACAGTAATTAGAGAAGATTAAGTTCTTTGTCTAAAATATGTGAACTTCACACAGATTTTTCTGTCCCTTTGCTCTAAACACAACTGCTTTCACAATTGAATTATCTCAATTGTCTGGCTGAATAGGCACATATCTCCTATCTTTGGGGTAGGAAAACAATCCTTTATGATGTTTATATTGCAGTAACACCCAGGACACGTTGTCCTAGAGGCAGGACTCCTTGTGCTAACGAACCTACAAACAGAGCGGGAAGCTGCTCTCCGCACCGAGGATCCTGCGCTCCACTTCATAAGGGCTTCTCTGGCGGGAAGTCTTTCATCACTGGCCTCTCCGCAGGGAAGCGACCTTCCAGAGTGGGAGGGCCAGTCTCAGCTCTGGTAAAGATGCTGGAGAGATGTCTGCTACTTCAGTACGTTTCAGGTCAGCTCATCTTTTCTGCTATACTTGGTTGCCGTTGGTCAGCCTTGACACCTGAGACCACTCTGTAGCTGATCGCTGCTTCCTTCATTGTCTTTCCATATAAATTGTTTACTGTGAGAATAGCACACTGAGAAGCTCTCAAGCACATTCTCATTTAATGAATGTGAATGACAGGTATACTTAGGTGTCAGGTGTTAAAATAGAGCCATAGTTGCTGGGTGAAGGCTTCAGGGAAAATGGGCCTCCACTTCAGTCTGTGCTGCAAGGACAGCATGACATGTACTTACATGCAGAGCTGTGCATCGTGGAGCTGTAGTGCCAGTCTAATTTGGATAAGCTCGTGGGTAGCCTTTTCCTGGCAGTGCTGATACTTTTTAATTCACCAACTGCATAGGTTCTCCTCATAAAATAAAATACAGCTGCTAAGTTCTTAAAAAGGAAAGTGCATTTTTCTTTGCATGGTAAAACAGTAAGCTGAAGGCTTGCTTGCTGTGCTTAGCTGTTATTTATGCCCTTGTTCTTGTAAGGGGGCTGCTTGCCCTTGACGCATGTGCGTAAGTCCCATTAATGTTAATAGCAGCTGAGCACAAGCATTAGCTGACGAAGAATTCCTTAAGTGCTGCCTTCAGCTCCAGAGCCAAGGTTTGGTCCCTGCTTCTGCAGCTTCGTGCAGCCTGAAACGGTTCCCCCTCCTCTCCACGCAGGACTCTTGTCCTCCCTGGGCACTCCAGTCATCCCCATACTGTGCCGGCTGAGGGTTGTGCATGGCCACAGCTATGGGGAGGCATCGGGGCTCCTGCAAAAGGCACGGGCTGCACGAGAACAGGAAAGAGACTCATCGGCAAAGGACGTTTTCTGCTCAGCTGACACTGTAATGAGTTCAGGCTCCTGGGTGGAGAAAGAAGGGGTGACGGGAGGAGATGAGGGGAGGGGAGAGGAACAACTTGTTTCAGGCAACAAATCAGTTGCTAACTCTGATCCAAAGCCATTTGCATAGATGATGTTGGCCTGGGGTGGGTTGGAAATATAAGGCATTCTGTAGACAGCTGCCCAAGGGAATGTTAATTAGCTGGCAGGCAATTAATAATTAATCAGACTTTTGTTCATTGTGAAGACAGTGTTTTCTTTGGCAGCGTTATAGCGTTCTGAGTTTGCCTTGCTTTTCTTTCGCAGGCTGATATCATCGTGCTGGAACTGGATTTCTCGGCGACGTCCTTCTCTCTCCCTTCGGCATCCAGCTGGCCCTGTCCACATGTGTAGCCCCATCCGTGACCTCGGCGCTTGGCTGGGCTGTGACGGCCGGGTTAACAGGCAGAGGCTGCAAAGACCAAGGGAGTTGCTGGTGTGCTATTTTTAACCGCTGGACAGTTAAATAATTCACACAGACGGATAGTGTTCTGTGCCTTAGGTTTGAAAGAGGAGAAGAGCATTGGCTCGTCCCCACTAGACCTGCTTAACCTTAGCAAGCAATGGATTCCCAGGCACTTTAAAACAAAAAGCAATTGATGAACCCCGGACTGAAATCTCAGCCCCACTGATGCTAGCGGGACTTCTGGCTTTGACTGCAATGGAATCCGGATCGCATGAAGTTAGCTCCTCAGTATTTTCTTTCTTTTTAATGCTGCAAAACTCTCTTTCTATGACAATAAGACGTAGTTATAATTTGAATAGGAATTCAGTTTGGGAATTGTCAAAACTTCTGCTGAAAATAGGAACATTTTCAAGAAAGCTCATCATGAGCAGGAAGCTGTGGGTATAGCTTCTTACCTTGAATTTGAGCCTAAGAAAGAAATTGCATAGAAAAATAATACATTCCTTTCCCTTCCTCTGCAGCTCTAAACCTCTCCCCATCTATTTTGTAAAGTGGTTCACAGCTCATTGAACAGCCTTCCCTCACACAGGGACATCTAGGAGAAAAACACAGCCGTACTTTTCCTACCAATTAGACTTAATCTGAAGTATCGGGACTGCTGCTTTTGAAGGAGAGTGTGGCAATAGTTTGGCTCTGAAAGCTTCAGGAAGAGTATTTGCACCTGAAGTTGCTGCACAACAACAGAACTGTCAGTGTGTTATTGAAAGGCAAGCAAGGAAACAGTGGTCACAAAGTCCAAAGTCTTTGATCTGGGAATTGGATGAATTGAAGTCCTTAGATTTCTAGAAATCAGCCAATTCTGGTATTCTCCTTGTCCTTCAAGTCTGGTAGGTTGCCTTCATTAATGGGCAGTGCTTCATGTTGCCAAATGAGATGCAACCAATTGTTTAATTTCAGACAAATTTTATTTGGGAGGATGAATTTTTACAGATTAAGAAAATATACCATATTATGTAGGCAAAAGAAACCCTGTTAAACCCTGTTTGTCCATTAAACAAAAGACATGAACTCAGTCTTTTAGGCATGAGAGAATCCACAGAGGAGCTCAGCTTTGAAAGACAAATGCGCGGCAAACCAGGCTTCACTGATTCTGCTCTTAATAGGACTGCTTGTTTCCTTTGATTCCTAGTGTTAGCTCAGCTGTGTTTTGGGACTGAACAAGATCTTTCCACTAGTTCAATTTCAAACACATGGTAAATGACTCTGTGCCTGAAGCACCCAAGATTCCTGGGTGGTCCCTGAGCAAAGACCAAGAGTGTTTTACTTCTGAGATCAGGCGAGACTGGGCTCGCTTGTTCTGGCGCAATCACAGCCCGCCGTATCATCACAGAGATAATCTATACACGGAGGAGGGAGTAACAATTTCCTCATGTGTTCCAGGAAGTTTGAGGTTCTCATTATGTTTCCATGTCCCAGATCATGACAATATTTGTTAATGGAGGCATGCAAAGTCTCGTTAAAAGAATGTAGCCTGTGAAGATCTTTGGTGGCTTTAATGAATCATCTGTGACCTCGATGACTCAGCCAGATGAGGCTCACATCCAGCAGCTGGCCAAAGAAGAGCTGCCGAAAGACATAGGCTTTGACTGATGTATAGATATCATTTGTTAAGAGCATAGCATTTGTAAAGGGCCATATCTAACTGATGTAAGGTCTGCATATTTCTGGAAGACCGTTAGTGGAACACCACTGAAGCAAATGGATTTGGCATTAGAGGTATAAAGTTCTAGCCAAAAGTCTAGCCTAGTGGGTGGGAAGGTTGTATGTCCCCTGTTCACATTTAAAAATGGGAGTTAAGTGCATTTGAAAAACATGACCCTATGTTTATCAAATTCCAATTCTTTTCCTACATCTGTATGATATCTTCCTTTCATTACAATCCACAAGAAGACCTTCCTGTGGGAGGCAAGTGTCTTGCCTGCCTGAGCGTGCGTGCAGAACAGCATGCTGTTCTCTGCACTGTACAGAAGTTCACTTTTCGCATAATGTAGAATTGGGATAGCTTATCTAATACTGCTGGCAGACTCTCCTGAGAGTCTGCATGGGAAAATTCACCTGCATAGTTATTTGGTTTCAATCACTAGAGCAGCACTGGTAAAAATCTCCTGTGCAGAACCTCATTCAGTACTAAAGTCCTTGAGTAATTATTCTGTAATAAAGTCACTTAAAATTTAGAATACAGTGTCCGTGTGGAGAAGTTATGCAGGTATAGCTGTAGCAGGGTAATTATTTTGTTATGGCTATGTCAGTCAATTTCACAAGGCTTCAGTCACATGGAAAACTTGAAATGATGTATTTTTTACAGTCTCCAGCAATTCTTTATTTTTTAATGTCCATTAGTGCTTGATGAATGCTGAATGATGGTGGAAATTCTGGAGGACAAAGACTTCTCTCACCATTTCCTTGTAGTCATCAAAGGAATCTGGATTTATCCCATTAAACCTGAAATATAATGAATTGCTGGTCATTGGGGGTTTATAGCTCAACTGATTGAGAAGAATGAAACACTTGTTTACTATATTCAACTCAAATAGCTGAAACAGAAATTTATAGAGAAGGTCCTTATATTTTATGTGCTAGGAATCCTTAAAATTTTGAAAGAGTAAATATTAAAAATTGGCTAGCATACAAAATTCCTTCCTTCCTGCTCAATATTGGAAGAATTTAGTATTTCAGCATAGAACTTTAAGCCTATCAATTTATTGGGTGCCTGAAAAAGTGTCATTTCTTTGTAAATTGTTGCAAGATAGATGCATTATGGTTAATTATTAATTGCAGTGGAAACAGTGCTTTGGGATAAAACTGCACCTGTTGAAGTATGATTGCATGTATGAGATTTCTATAGAAATATCCCTGAACTATCTCGAGTTTGGAGATAAACACGTAGTAGGAAATCAGCTCAGATCCATCCGGTGAAATGCTAGATGCTGCAAACAGGTGCCAACTGAGTTTGTGACAGGCATATTTGAATCTAAACTGAAGAGTTAGTGGAACAGGGAAGGTCAAAAGTTTTTGTACACGTGAATGCATTGTGTGGTTCCTGCCTGAGAGTCGCAGCATGTAGATCTAAGGGCTCATGCACGAGGAAGAAGGCCTGTTATATACTAAATCAAGAGAGTGACTCAAAAAGAAACTTGTCTAGAGTTGTCAGTCTTTCAGCAGAATGTGATCTGATGACACATAAATTCTATCTTCTTAGAAAAGGAAAAAGTGATTGGGTTTGAGGTAAAGGACTCCAACATGCATGTCCAAATGGATGTGCCAGATGTACACATGAATACTCATATTGTATGGGCCTGTGCATTGTACACACTTGGGGGGATGGATGTCTTGGTGGCCCATCAGTGTGTCGGTGCAGTCTGCTGGCTCACGGGGATGCTTGTTTGTCAGCCTCTTCCAGCATCACCACATCTGAAGGAAAAGTACTGCCTTAGCTCTCGTCTTTCTTGCAGCCGTGTAAGCCTTCTTATAGCTTAGACAAGATGAAACTACTTAGCTTTGATTTCAGATTATCTTTGTGTGCCTATTTCACCTCTGTGGCAGTTTCTCTAAATTTGGGTTATGCTCATGTGGCTGGAGGGGAAGGCCTGAGTTGGAGTGTATGTGCACAGGGATGAGAAAAGGATACCCATTTCCCAAGCTGAGATCTTAATCATGTTTTAGAGCTTAATCATGTTTTAGAATAACTTGAATTATAAACTGATAGGGTTTTAAAATGTTATCTTGTTCCAAATATCAGATGTTCTGATTCTGCCTTAAGGGGACATTAGCTGATTGTTAAATCACAGTGATATTCCTATCACATTATTTTAATAAACAGTTTTTATAAATGCTAACATTTTAATGGATGATTACACTCATATTTAGCTAGCAGATGCATTCATCTTGATTGATGTTATTTTCATGAGCACCAAAGGAATTAAATAATGATTTGTCACGTTTGGTAAAGAGCTGCTCAACTATCTTTTAAATAAACAACTTTATTCCTGGTATTGGACCCAGTGGCATCGCAGCACGGCAGCACGCCATGGTGGAGCAGCCAGAATGGGGGTTTGGGGCAGTATGTGGGACTGCACTGTAGTTTTTCACCTTACTAGGGCCCATGCAGCCTGGACTCAGACCCTTCAGCTTGTCAACATCAGCCCTATAGCCCAGAGCCGCCAGCATGACCTGGTGTGGGGAAAACCTCCTCTCCGCCGTTCGTGCTTCGTGTTGTCTTCGTCCTGGCTCTGCATCCCATAGCAGAGGCGCTAGCCAAGGCGGGGAGCTGGTGAGCTAATGTGGGAGCCTGGAGCAACATGACGCATGTTGGCACCCCAGGGAGAGGGGCACGGGGATGCTCGCGCGGGTGGGCTTGCAGCCGCGCAGGTTGCATCCACTCAGTGCAGTGCTCTGTCCCCCTCTTGTGGTAAACACGGCCGAGATGGAGGGCTGAGGCCAGCCGAGCTGGGGGTGCTGCAGGTACCGAGCAGGGCAGGGTTGGTACGGAACAGGGCAGGGTTGGCAGTTGGCACCAGGCAGGGCCGTGCTCCCAGCTCCAGCGCCGCAGCATTGTGCACTGGGCTGTGCTGGAGGTGCCTCGCTGGGGCTGCGGGTCCTGGACACTGTGCTGCTCTCATCCCTCCTCTTCACCAAGGGCTTCCCCGTGGCAGGATTTGGCATCTTTGCCCAGGTTCCTACCAGCTCTGCCCGGGATAGCATGGAGCATGGGTGTTTTTCAGAGCAACCCTGTGCAAGAGCTGAGCTCTGCAAGCCAGGAGACCCAGTCACACTCATTACACAATCACAGGCTGAGGCCTTTCCCCCTGCTCCTCACTCACATACCCCGGCAATTAACATCCTTCTGCCTATTGCTGGTTTCCTGTTATCCAGTAGTACCCATAAGCAGATGAGGATTCTTAAGAGAAAATTTAAAACATGTTTGTGTGTAGGATCATTTCTGGTAGCCTCAGTGCCTGCAGTGGCTGTAGGAGTAAGGACCAGCAATGTGAACCCACAGAAGTCCCATAGATGGAAGAACCCATATTCTGGGTGCACACCCTTGTGTGCCCAACATTGTAACACTGAAAAAAAAAAACAGAGTTTGAGTTTTGCTTCGCTTTTAAGTACATCTGGGCTTTCTGGGGGCTTTGTAAGGTGCCACTTGAACCAGGCAAGATGTGGAGTGGACTTGGAGGGTGTATGAGGTGGAGGGGCTGCCGCCTCAGCTGTGTGGGGAGGACGCTCAGCTGGCCTCTCCCCACAGCTGCAGGCCATGACCCTAACAGCCCCAATGGCCAAACCCTAACAACCTCCACAGTTGCACCCTAATGGCCTTTACAGGTGGGCTGGCCACAGGTCTCCATGTGTGGAGGAGATGGTTGTGAGTCCTGCTCTTGGCTGTGGTGCTGCTTTGGTGCTGTAGGCAGTGGTGGTGTGGGACCTACTGTGAGGTCAGGTACTTTACTAGCCTTCTATGAGGTTCTCCTGGGGCCTTGTCCTGTAATTTTTGATTCTTGGCAGCCTTCAGAGGTCTGAAATGAGTTGCTGATGCCTCTGCAGGCTTTTTGTAGCTGGGATGCTCTTCTCTGCCACAGTGGAAAAAAGAGGCTGCAACTTTAAAAGTTGAAATTAGGCGTGTGTGTTTTTTTTCTGCTTTCCAGAAGTAGTTATTAGGTTTGATGGATCAGTTATTTGATCCAGCATGACAGATGGATGCAGTGTTTTTGTCTATGACTAAGCCTACAGAGGTTGCATAAATAACTCCGTAGTAAATGTTCTGGTTTCTCTGTAAGCTTATATATATGTATATATATAGGTAGGTGTAAACATATGTGCTGTGTAGAGTGTAATGAAAATCTTCTGCCACACACTGCTTTGAAAATCCTTCTCCATTTTATGTGTGTACCACACTGTTTTCTCTCTAGTGCTCTAATAATTAGTATGTGAACTTAACCCAAACTTTGTGCTCTGTGAGCAGCATAAGGCATTCTGGGTGCCATCTCCAAAGACTGTGGTGGCTCCAGACCACCCTTTGCAGAGGGGTGCAGGCTCTGGGCTGGTGCTGGTGCCCTGGCTGCCTGGGGCATCAGGGACTCACCCATGGCTGGTTCCTGTCCCTGGCTGGCAAAGACTGCTCACTAGTATCTGTCTTACTGGTGCAAATAACTTCTGTTATGCCTATGTGCAAATAACTTCTGTTATTTGTAATAGATATTTTTGTTTTCTTATTGTACTGGTGAAGCTTGTCTGAGGCAAATACATTCAAGTATTATGTTTAAATATGTAAATGTGAAAGCACAGCTCTCCATTTGCTGCAGGTACAGGCAGTGTCTGCAGCCTCCCTGGTTAGCAATGCTGTCTAGACAGTAGTAGGTGGCTTCTGAAGGGGCCTCTTACTTAACTGTGGACCTGTTAGACTTGTAAGCAATTGATTCTGGTCATGCATTTATCTGCTGTTTTACTTGTGTCTTACTCTTAGAACACACTGTGACTGTTCTATTATTTGGTGATGTGATGTGCGGTGGGTGGCAGTTCAACCTGAGGTAATGCCACATCTTGATCAAGGCCAAGAAGGAAGTTTTCTGGGTCACCATAAATGACCTCTCTGCTGTTGTCTGCTTTACTTGAGTAAGGTAAAGCAGATGCCTGCCAAAACCAAGACAACCTAAAAAAGTTTCATTTCTTCTGGAGTGCTCCTGGGGGCAACTCATGCCATTTTCTTTGTCTACTGAAGGTTATATCTAATGAGGACAAGCTAGAATACATGAGTATGAAACTATGTTTCTGCAAGGGGTTTGTTTTCTTATGCAAACAAATGTTCTTACTGAGGGATTACCAAGTCAGCCAGTCAACATAGCCTCCTTCTGTAAGTAACCACTAAAGCTAGTCTTGGTGACTTGGTGACAGTGTTGCCTTTGAACTTGTTTATCAAGAAATACCAGTTGAAATAAAAAGAGTTTCTAGCTGCTTATGAAATGGTTTACCTGTAAAACCAGTTTCTGTGCAAGCAGCTTTCTGTAGGTTCTTGTCACTTTGATGTCATAGGGCATCATTAAAGATCTTTACAAGAATCATTAACAAGTCTTGACTGCCCATTTTAAATGGCTGCTTTTAGCCATGAGGAAAGATGGATTTTAACAACTAATTGGACTGTCTATGTGGAGTATTTTTTTCTTAAAAGACTCTTTTTTTCAGAAGTGAGCCACACTGGATGGGAGAGAAGAATTGTGTTGAGTAGATGTCACCTTGACGGGTCAAGGTTTCCAATATATTTGGGTTATATATTGGACTGCGCCCCCTCCTCCCCAAAACAAAAACAAACAAAAGCTTTCTAAACTTTAAAGTAAGTTAACCACTAAGAAAAGCCACAGGTACTGTATCTCTAAAATACAATAGATGGCACGGAGTAGATAAAGCTGGCATCTACTCTGGACAAGAGCCTGGTAGAAAGTTTGGCCAGATCTCGTTAGTGTTTTTTTTTTTTTTTTTTTTTTTTTTTTTTAAACTATCATGTGCTATTTTGGTCCTTGACTTTTGCTCCGAGAGGAACATTATTAAACAAATTGTGGCCTTTAATTGTGCCATGCAAAACTAGTTATGTTGTGTCTCCTGGGTGTCCACATGGCAGACCTGTCTATGCCTTGGAGGCTTTTTCTGTTGGAAAGTTTTGTAAATGCCAATTACAGAACTCCATACTATTTTCCACACACTTAAGGGGGATTAGCTAATGCATGTTGGTGCAGCTCTTGAGTTGTGAAGAACAGTGTTGTCATACTGTTGGCAGAGTCATTCTTGGACTGGAGAACCAATAGAGCAAGGATATTAGTTTTTGGCTCGCTGAAAGGTATCATTGCCTTGGGCAATGTGGCCCAAAGTGAGGGTCACAAGGGCCTTAGGCAGTTTGGAAGCACCGCAGTTCTAGTCCTAAACGGCACTAAGGAAGCTTCTGTCTGATCCTGATGCCGCTGATCTGAATTTGAACGTGGCTGTAAAGCTTTCTAAATGCATGTGCAAGTTCCTCTTGCTTGCACAAGGCTGAGAAGCTTTGTGATCAGTCCAAACCTAAGGAAGTTTAAGAAGTAAAACCCAGTGCCTGTATAAACAAAGACTTGCTCAAATTTACCACTGATTGAAAGAAATATGGCATGAAAAGCAGCTACCCAAAGTATTTTTGTCTTCTGGGAACTGAATTCTCCAGAGAGTGGATAGAAAAGGAGAGAGAATCTTCTTGCAATGGAGTACTCCTTAGCCAAGGGAGGGCTTTCAGAATCCAGACTCAAATCCAGGGATCCCCCAGCCCCTGTCAGATACTGAGTACTAGGTCTGCCAGCTCTTAGTCCCTTCCAGAGGTTTTCCTTGGTGTGGTCAGGATAGCGTTTTCCTGAGTGTTGTGATATTCAGCAGCTGGGGCTTGGCTGCCCTGGAGATGTGCTTCCCAGAGCCTCTCAACTCTGTATCTGACTCCCTTCCTTTAAGTGCAAGACTGGTGATGCAGCTTTTTGGAAAGGAAGGTCTCACTAAGACAAGGAGGTGGAACCAGGAAACAGAATTCCTTCTGTGTTTGTGTGTGGTTTGTTATTGGGCCTTTGATTTTTGTTTTCATATGGCCTTTCTCATGACCCCATTAGGATTTAAATGTGACCCATCAACTCAACCTGGAATCTGGAACTTGGGAGGTAAAATGAGCTTTCTAGATAGTGACATACAGATCTATGGGCTGTGTAAGCTATATGTCACAGAGTAGAGCAGTGAGCAAAGCTGCTGCCTGTGCCAAAAATGAAATGAGAAGCAGCATACACCAGATGGTAAAGGATTAATTCAGTTTTTCAACCAGTTGTCTGGCTGTAGAGGTTCTATATAGGGCTGAACTTTCCAAGAGAAAGGAAAATGAGATAGTTGGAAGGGTAGCAGTGGCTAAGGTATCAACAGCAATAGAAGCCATGAAACAACCATTAGAGATGCTTGATCATGATCAGTGTGAAACCTGCTTGCTTTCAAGTAGACGGGTCTAGCTAACTCATGCCAGGTCCCTTCTACCCTCTATCATCTGTGATTAACTTAATGTTTAGCTTCAGAGTTTCTCTGCTGTTGGCATGTTTTGTACTGGGAACTCAACTTTTGGTGACCAAAGGTTAACTCAGATGAGAGCTGGCTTCTACTGCAATATGCCCACTTTCTCAAGACTAGGTTTGTGCTTTTAACAGATGTCTAATTCTCTTTTCCCTCTAGGCCAGGGAGGTTAATTGGAGGAAAGTGACTGTACATCGGGCCCAAGAGCCTCCTACAGAGATACTTGGCACAAATAAATCAGCCTATTTTTGATGAATAACAAGGCCCCAAAGGCTCTAGTTCTTGCTGCCTGCACAAATTGCAGGTATAAATTTCACAGCTGATCACAGGGACTCCAGAATTCAATTAACTCTCTACTCATTTTTAAAAAAAGTGCTGCCTGCCTATTTAATTATGAGTGTCACTGATACTACACATGCTGTTCAGGAAAGCTCCAATTAATAAAGCATTGCATCATTAATGTGAGTGACAGCATGAAGCCTGTGACTCTCAGGAGTCTGCCTTGACCCTCTGCAATGACAGACTTAGGATTTATTGG
Organism: Crypturellus tataupa; assembly: GCA_034781795.1. NCBI lineage: Eukaryota > Metazoa > Chordata > Aves > Tinamiformes > Tinamidae > Crypturellus > Crypturellus tataupa. The sequence continues at coordinate 2,480,833 of JAWLRI010000869.1, forward strand.
AGAGTGGCCTCCCTTTTGTCCAGACTTGGGTAATTCTAGAGGAGTTTGGAGATGGTGTATGTACTTTGCAAACCATACTCATTGCTTGTTGAAGTGGCAGCTGGGATATAGTGTAATGCTGCCAACGATGATTTGGGCTGTCTGGCACTTGTAACCGCTCCAGTTGTGGGATAGAAGGTGTGTGTGGAGAGACCCAAAGCAGAAATCTGGAGATGAACCTGGTCAAGGCACATTGAGAAGAACACAGCAATATTCTAGCACTTTACTGCATTAAAGCACCTTTTTCTGCCAGGAAGGGTGTTAACCAAAGCTGTACAAATAACCGCATCTCTAAAGAATGTTTCATTTTCAAGTGTTTTTAATATTAAATTTAGCACAGTCTCAAAGATCTATCAATAAACAGAAATGTTTCATTTTGACTTGCTTGGGTTTTTCTTGTTTTAAGCCATAGCTGATCTGATTCATTCTTTCTCTGGCTCTTCAGTGCTTTCTTTTCTCTTCCACTCTTGATTGAGCACCTTGATGGTAATGTTATTGGAAGCGGTCTCCAGTTTTTGTTGCTGCATCTTCTCACTTCAGGGACATTTGTTCCAAATGGCTCTTACCACAAGCCTCTTAAATGGGAAACTAAAGGCACTTGGCCTCTGTTAACTCCCTATCTTTATTAGTCACCACTTGTAACTCACCAAGATCATAATCTAGCTTTTTATTCTTTCTTCAGGCTGTGTCTGGTTTAATCCTCAGTGCTGAGTTTTCTAACTATATTGTTATCTTCAATAATACAATTTTATCCCTCCCATGTTCTGGACTACAGGAACCTTCTTTCCAGCAGTAGCAAAGAGAATCTTACTGCTGGTCCAGGTGTCACTTCTTCATCCTTACTCCAACTCTGTTCACCTCCCTGGGTGTTCATGCACAATACTGCATTTAGCCAGTGTATATTCCAGAAGCAGTTGCAAAAAGTTGCTAGTCACTTTCCTCACTACTGACTTACTCTGTATTTCTAGTTGCTTCCTGGCAACGATGTAGGTGCTAGAAGAGGGAGCGAGTGTTTTGGCTGTTTTTTGCTTGGTAATAGTTACACAAGCCCTAGAGCTCGTTTTAATGCTCATGTAGCAAGGCCAGTGCCTCTGACAGCAGTGAAAGTTTAGATTGAAGACTATCCTTAAGCTGATGCAATCTGCAGGTAAGTGTCTGATATCCTAGGACTGTTCCCTTTCATGCTGCCTGCTTTCATTTTTTTTCTTTCTTTTTCCTGTTGTCTCATCTTTAACTGAAATAACCCCTGTCCTGGGCCTGGAGCCACCTGTTTCTCATGTTTGTACAGCCTTAGGCTTAACGGGACTCTTATCTCTGACACAGGGCCTCGGGGCAGTGCTAACGCAGCTGCTGGATTCAAACACGGGTGTTTGCCCTTCCCTGGCTGCAGAACACAAGCTCGCTCTGTAAATAGGGCTGTCACTTGACTGTGACCAAACTCCCCTGGGAAAGAGGTGAGAACTGTGCTAAGTGACTGTAACCCACTTGAATCAGCAGGGGATGGCGGCTGCTCTTGCAAATATGCTCTTACATGTGGTTAGATGGTGAATTCTGGCTCCTGTGCCAGCCACGGAAGCTCTAGAGACCCCAAATTCATACTTTTTTCCACGTAGGTCTCAACTGTGATGCAGCACTCGGTGGGAAGAAACTGGTTAAGATGATATAGTCAAGAGGATATAGGATACTTCTTACCAAAAAGCTGTTTCTCCTTCTCATTTTCCTCGTGTCTTTTTTTTTTTTTTTTTTTAAACTATTTTCTCATTTGCAAAGCACGAATAGCAGAATAAGCCACCTCAATTCTAAATTGGACTGCACTTTAAATTAGATTGAGCAGTGTATGGAGTGTTTTTCAATTATTTAGGAGGATTGGATTCGGATCCTTGTTTTGGAAGAACTGAGACATGCAGGCCCTTCTATGTGAAGGTAATGGGACATTTCTGGTTTTGGCAATTCTAGCACATGTCCAAGCCATTCTGCCAAATGTTTTGGTTGTTAGAAAATGACAACTGGCAACAAAAAAAAAAGCTGCCAAGCTTCCTGATCTGCTGGAGCCAGGCATGTAAATTGTGCTGATGTTCTTATGTTCATTATATTTTAGGTTTAGGTTTCCATGCTATAGTTGCCTCTTCCTTTTCATGTCCTTTGTGGACACCTACAGCACTTGTGGGGAGGACAGGGAGACCTTTGTGTGTTTTGTGTGTGTAATTTCTGTGTGCTTTTTTCCTGCAACACTTGCTAGGAGTATGGAGCCTTTAGGGATTTTTCAGCCCACTGTTTGAAAATGATTCTTTGACAGTGGGTGGGAAGATATGACAGGGATGTGGGGCCCAGAAGGATCTGTAGCACCTCAGATGTTATCAGTTTATGCTGCTGTAGAACTGCGCTCTAAGCAGCGAGTCAAGCGCTTCATCTCTAGTTTTGAGGGAGTAACAGTAACACATATTAGTCAGAGATTGAGTCTTGCTCTTAAGCAGGCTTGGGTAAGGATGTGTGTACTCCCCACTTGGATACTTTTTCCTTTGGCTGGATGCCATGTACCATTTGGAGATAATATAAATAAATAGCTAAGCATGCTCACAACTCAGCTTTCTGTTGAGTGCTAGTGACCACATTTCACCAGAACAGCTCCTAGATCACAACACTTAGGAATATATCAGATAAGTCTGCCACATTATAGTACAGCTCTTCAATGAGACTCAGAGGCGGTTTGGATTGGCAACAAATGCTAAAGTTTAGATGAACCTGGGGAATGGGAATCAAAACCATGTGAGTGCTGACTTTCCTGGGAGGCTTCTGAAACTTTTGCTTCTATGCTTTGCTCTGTCAGGGTATGTGCTTTTGTTTCAGCACTGTATTCCTGTCCAAGCCTGAAATCAGAGGCATGAGACAGGCAAAAATAAGTGACTGAAAGTGTGTGTGGATTAAAGCCTGACCTTGGGGTTCTGTCAGATCAGAAGATTCAGTGTATGTATATATTTCTTCTTGCACATCTGCTCGTTCTAATCAGAATCAACATTTAAATGAAACAGAACTGACTTGAATACTTGGCCAAGCTGTGAAGTGCTTAGATTTTGAGGTTTGATGAAGTGTGGTTCAGATCTCTCTAATGGTTCTGCAGCTCTGTGCTATCTAGTTGCAGCTGGGATCAATAACCAAGGTGCCAAAATAAAGCTGGAGGGGCTGCTTTTGGGCTTTTCCAAGCCTGATGGGAAGAAAATAAGAAAGTGAGAGGGGCTGTTCACTCAAGTGTTTTCTTACCTCATGGTGCAATAATTTGCTCTAAAAGAATACAGTGGTCAAGATCAGTACAAAGAGTCTCTTTTCCTTCCAGCCCTTTTGGGAAGCTCTGTGAGGATGATCAGAGGGGTTTATTTGAAATATTTATCTCTATCTTGCTAACATTAAACCCTTTGGGTAAATTGCATGCAAGGAAGACATGCAGTAAAGTTTTTGTATGTATAGGGAGGAAGTGAAGTAGCCCAATGATTTGATCTACTTTTGGAAGAAGTCATTCTCTGTGGCTCCCAAAAGAAGGTTCTTGATCTTAAATACTGCTTAGGAGAAAGCTAAGTAGTCACTATGATCATTTGGGAAATGTGCATTTCTGCACTGCAAGAATACTTGCCATGTCTTTTTAAGAAATCAAGGCTTTAAAAGCCCCAACAAAGTAGCACTTCCCTAAGTTAAATTATAATAGTATTCCTTCATTAGGTAGGAAGCTGATATTTTTAAAAGCCTGGAATTCAGAACCAAAAGAGTTTCAGCATTCAGCTTTTCCCTTGCCTTTCTCTTGGGCTAAGTGGACTGAATTTCCCCTGGCAGGACCTTTAGCTCTCCAGAGTGCTGTACTGGGAAGGTGGATTTGTGCGCAAATGCTGTGGAATGAATCATTGAAATCCACCATAGAATTCAGTATTCTGCCAGTTTTTAGGGTTGCCTAAACAGTGCCTAAAGCTTGTAAATAAACTGTCAGGGGCTTATCTTGACTGAACTTAAACCTTCTCCTTTGCAAAAATTGCATTATGTACTGTCAGCTTTACTGGAGGAGACAGACAGAATCCAAAATTACTATGTCTTGTGGGTAGTGCAAACGTTTTGTCATGAGCTGAAGCTGATATTCTTCATGCTTTAATTTTGAGCTAGCTAGGTGGTGGGTGGATGGGTGGTTTCACTTAAAAAAATAAATAAATAAAAAAGCTGTCAATGCAGCTAAATAGGCAGACTTTACATCCTGCCATTTCCCCTTGAGGAAGTTTGCGTTGGCCATTGTACTGATATGCAGGGAAAGGAAGAATAGTTAATATGTTGGTGCACTTGCAGAGCTAGGGACCTGGGTTTGGAGTAAAGACTTCTGGTTTTGTTGGTCTAGCTTGAAATAGGCTGCTTGGCCTGGGACAAAAGATTCTTAGGTCTGATATTATTGATAGAGCTGTTGATCCTAAATACACTGGTTTAGAAATGTGATGTGGAGCACTATGGGAAGTGAGGACCTCTATTTCTTCCAGACTCTTCTGTTTAGCAGACTCTATTTTCTATTCAGAAAGAAATGTGAACTTCATGGTTCTGGTGTTGTAGAACCAGAAATACAGATTCAATATTAAGCAGACAGGTTTTGCCAGATCCTTCAGGTTTTTTTGTTATGGATCTGGGACCTTGGCCTTTCCATAGCAGTCTGTTGTAGTATTTTGCTGGATTAATGCTATGGATTTATTTCTTGTGACCCAAGTTAGGTGCTCTGGTTCTCAAATTTGTTGAGCTGCAAGGATACTGCATTGGTGCTCTTCTATAATGTTCTTCCCATACAATATCCCTTCACAGATGGGAATTATTTAAAGGATTTACAAATTCTTATCAAAATCTGCAAGTCCTTTGAAGACTAGATATTTAATAAATGGCTTGTACTGCTTAACTGAAGCAGGACTGTTCACTTCTATATCCTAAGGTGCTTATGTGAAGGACTGTCTGCCATTCAAGGAAGGGCAGCAAGCTGCTGTAGTTCACTTAGCAGTGATGTCCGAGTGAAGCTACTGGTCTCCTGGCAGAGTGCTTGTTTTCACAAGATACGGGAAGTTTCTGGCTAAATGACACGAGTATCTGGCTCAGTTGCACTAGTGGTGTTGGAAGTGTGCTCTTGAGAGCACACCTTGGCACTGCTTGATGTTGCTGCACCACATGGGCTTCATGTGTTCTCACTCTTGGCACTGAGTTCCTACTACTGGAAGCAGGGTGGGATAATATTGGGCAGCAAATCTTTTGCAGCCTAGTAATTTTAGCAGGTGGAAAGGTCTTCAAATGGTTGACTGCACTTGTCTGGAACAATTATGAAATCCTTCTTGGAGCTAGAGCAGGGTAAATAGCTTAGGTGTCTCCTTTACTCCCTCTCGTATTTCTGGGGCAAAAAAAAGACAGAGTTGCTTTGGAATAAACAAAAATCTGGCCTCTTGATTTAGCAGCCCCTTATTTTTAATTTTGCAAGCAACAATTTGTACAAGTAGTAATTAGAAAAGCTTTTGGAACTGATGAACGTGGCCTCTCCACCCCCATTCCTCAAATGCACTTCATTCTGCTTAGAAGAGTCTATTGGCAAAGAGCTTTCACACAACGGAGTATATCTTTTTTCTTACTGTAACTCAGAGCCGAGTGGAACTGTGCTAGTTGCATATATTTTGCCTTCTTAAGATTAGCCCTGAGCAATTATCTGACTAGAGCCTGTGCCAAAAAAACACAACAGAACAATTTTAGCAGTGCCAACAAACTCCAGAATGTGTTGCACTCAAGAGTGTAATTTTAGATTCTGTTTTCAAGTCGTATTTCTGTGACATCACTGACTTTAGGAAAAATAATACCCCAGGGCTTGCTTTGCAAACAGGATGGAGCTTTGCAGTTTGGCAGCTTTCCGTACACAGAAAGACAAATGCTCATTGCTTAAAGTCTCTGTAAAACAACAGGCTTTGTTTCGTATCAGAAGCTGAAAGTAATAAGAAGCTGAAAATTATATGGAGAAGGTGATCAGGCACTCATCTGCTGCCCTTGGAGCCGGGGCAGTCGTATTACCTCCAGGTAAACAGGAACTGTGTGAAGATCTTTTCTAGGGGCAAGAGCCCTTACGGCTGGACTTTATGCAGAGAGATGGTCTGGGCAAGATTTCTTTGCCCAGATTTTGCTCTCAGAAATAGTTGTTTCTGCTCCTGTTCCCTGTGGTCTGCACTCACCACACAGACTTGTCTGAATGCAGCTACAGGATGGGAGGGGGCTGCTCTTCTCCTTGCCAGGTCCCCTGCTGCCTTCTTGAGCTTTGGGATTGTAGTGTGACTTGTTTGTCAGCCTGAGGGGTTTAGATGCAGTGCACACTGAGCTCAGAGCTCTACTGTTGGGAGGAGGTTCATAACTTTTCAGAAGTTCCCTGTTGATTACAGGCCTGGCAGGGGCTCAGAGGAGCTTCCTGGTCCTTCTCCCCAGGGTCCTTCCTTAAGGTCATGTCCAGATGGCAGATGTTCTTCCAGATCTCCAAAGCTGAGATGCCACAGACTTTCCTGATCATAAACTTTATTTGTTAGGTTTTTCTTAACTGCACTTCCTTTTCTGCAGTTTTAAGCATGTTTCTCTGTTCTACACAGGCACTGCAGATAAAGACTCCTTTACAGCCTATGAGGGGCATTTTGCCCTTCTACTTTCCTTTCTACCCCTACCCATCACAGCCTTTTACTGAGACTGAACTTCTTAAGTCCCACTTGATTTCTTGGTTTGGGCAATTCTTGACAGTCATCCCTGGCTCTCCCATGACATTCCTTTTAACTGGTTAAGGTTTTGCTTATAGTTTATGCTTTTATGTGCTTTTAAACTCCCCCAGTGTGTTTTCCCCTTTGTAAATACCTTGATCATTAAGAAACCCTTTTCCAAAGGGAAGCAAGATGTTTTCTTGCACTCCAGTGTGAGCCACGCTGAAGCCTTTCCTTTGCTCCATGCCCCTTATCTTGCACAAGTGCAAAGCTGGTCACTAACTATTTTGATTGATTTGCAGCCTCAAGTGATGACAACTCCAGCAGCTGTTTGCTTCGGCATGCTCAGAGATGCTCATCAAGTTCATAAAATAACAGCCACGTTATACCCAAACTTCTTTCAAAATTGGCTCCAGTGACTTCAGTGCAGTGGCTGCCAGCGGGCAGCAGCGTGTTGGGCTCAGTCTGGCTTAGCTGTTGCTCAGCAGCAGCTCTGCTTGGTGAGCTGGGCACAGAAAACACAACCTGAATGAGTGGGCTTATTGTTTGCAGAGTGGTCAGAGGCATCAGGTTGTCTCTGGGGAGTGTGAACTAACAGTTCTGTTCCAGAAAAACATGTGAAACTTGTGCTCACTTCCATGGAAGTGAATAATTTGCTGTGAGCCTGAACCCTGTCAGGGAGGGGTTATATCTTCCCCTGAATGTGTGCGATGTCCAAAAATCTTGGGCACTGTGGTAATATAAATAACAGATCCTCGTAGTCTCGTCAGTTTGTAGACTCCCTTGGGAGCTTTGCATTCTTCTGTAAATATGAGCTTTGTGGGAGAAGTCTGATGCTGCATGAGCATGTGAGTTTCCTTCCCAACTGGCATGAAAAGGCTGTAAATCTGTGGAGACATAAGCCCTTCCCCCTCTCGGTTCTTATAAAATTAATGGGTGTTCAGTTAAGCTAAAACAGAGTGGTTTCCTTCAGGCAAAGTTGTCTTAAAAATGGAGAAAAGGAGGGGAGGGGAAAAAAAGGCATTTTAGCATACAAATAGAAAACCTGTTTAAATCTATGTGTAATAAAGGAGTAAGTGTCCAAGAAAATAAATTGTCTTTTTGCTCTGCTTTGAGCTTTCTTCCTGGGAGTAGGTATTGAAAAATAAACAAGGGCTAATGGCAATGGGTGCTGACGGTGACCTTGGCCCATGTGGTGATTTGCATGACCCTGTGCAGTCTGAGTTTGGTACTAGAGATTTTCAATCTCTGCCTCTGTCTGATGGAGGTCAACTGCTTTGCTTGGGCTGCATATTTCTCTCTTTGCTTTCTACTTCTGTATTGAAGTGACACTCTGAGAGAACAGCAGAGAGCCAATAATATTATTAAATCTTCAATTTTTCTCTGTATCTCCAAGTCTCTTTGAAAAAAGTGGTGGCATGTGCCAATATGACTGCACATGTTCTTTTTGTTTTTGAGTTAGTTGATTGGGGGAAATAAAACCCTACTCAGCTGGTACCTAATCTGCTTCTGCCTAACAGTGGGAAATGGATCATCTGGAAGAGACTGGAGTTTACAAAAAAACAGCCTGGTTTTAAATGCTTCTTACCACTGAATTCAGGTGGAGAAACTATATGTGAATTCTTTTTTCATTGTACCTGACTCCTGGGGTCTAAAGTGAACAGTAGACATGATTATCACTTGTCAGAAGCTGGGTGAGCTGGGTAGCCCACAAAACAGGAAAACAGAAAAATACTTTGTGTTGATGCTAAGCAAAGTAGTTAATGATGGATGCCTCCAGCTTCGCTGCAATTTAGTTAAGGGATCTGGTGAGTATCTGTAGATGTTACTACAGAATCCCTAACTGTGGGAGGAAGAGGTATTTCAAATGGCTAGTGGGACTTTTGGATTCTCCTGAGGGTAATGATGAAAAGAAAGCGGTGAATAATCTAAACCATTTGTACAAAGTCTAAAACCAAATACTACTTTCACTGGTGGCTGAGAATGCTGAGATGAAATATCCCTGCAGGCTCATCTAGATGCTCAAAGGATATGAATTATGAGCCATTTTGCTTGGTGTGGATTTATGTTTAATGTTGCAAAGAATTTTTTGTTGCTTTTTTGTTTTTAAATAAACTTGGAAAACTCAAATACAAATGGATATTCTGAAGGAAAAGGTCTTTATTTTGGATATGCAAAGTAATAGCTTTCTGGGCTCCAGTAATACTCAATATTTGCAGCAGGGTAGAGGTAGAGGCAATTTCCTAAGTGCTGGAGAGCCAGAGCTTCAGGAAGCAGGGGGAGCTTGGTCTGTGAGGAGGTAATTGCACCCAGAGGATCTGAGGCACAGCTGCATTTTATGCTTGGTAATGCCCCAGGGATGTGATTATCTGTTGATAACAGAACTCCCCATGAGCCTCATTGCCCAGCAAGCACTGGGAATGTAGTGGAAGTAGCTCTTCAGTGAGGAAGCTCCCCTGAAGAGGAACCTTTTGAGAGCATTTGGGAACTTGAAGCAGCTTTTTGCTCTATAGTAAACCAGATGGTGCCCAAGAGGTTTCTCTAACAATGATAGTCATAACTGTTCTGTAGAAATCCTGAGGCATGTACTGGCTTACCAGAGGAAACCAAATATTGCCTGCTGGGTGAATTGTCTGCTCTGTGGCTCCAGAACAGGGCTGCCTTCAAGCATAAGCTGCAGCAAGCAGCTGCTTTGAGTCTCAGGGTGTCAAAAGGGGAGGTGAGGGTGTCTCAGCCCTGGCAAATATAGCCTGTGAACCTCCCCTTTCTGACCATGCCATGAGGAGATGTCTAGTTTTGTGCCTTTTCTCCCTCAGTCTACCCTTCCCTCTGCTTGCAATGGGTGAGGACAGGCAATCCTCTTTGGAGGAAGGCAGCTCCATTTCACTTGGTCTTCTCCATTCAAAGTCCTCCCTAGGCACTCTGTGGCAGTGGGTTTCTCATTCTCTTTCTGTGTCTCTTGACTTGGTCTACACCTACTTGCTTAAATGTAGCTCCCAGCAGGAAGTAGTTGCTGAGAGTGATGTGATATGGCAAGATTTTCCCTTGTCTATCAACAGCGCAGTAAAAATGAAGATTTTTTGTGTGTGATTAGAAGTCTGGGGTTCTTCACCTTGGGGCACCGATCCTCCCAGACTGCAGAAGTGTTAATGTTCATTTACAGAAAGTCAACTGGCATATTGCCATTATGCTTGATGCTACAGCAAGGGCTTATCAACTAAATGACTGCAAGTGGGCTAGTGTCCTTAGATGTGGGCTCAGCATATGTTTGCTGAGGCAGATATCTGAAAGCACTTTTCACTGTGTTTTTTTTTTTATTTAAACTAAGAGGGGTGATGTTGCATACTGTTTTTGGAAGAAAACATTCCTCAATTTCCACCTCTCCTACCAAAAAAGAAAAACCCCCAAACTTCCCAATATGTAACCCAGAGTTCTTAGAGCCTGTTGCATATTTGCTTTCCAATGTGCTCTGTCCTCTGTTTCTTGGAAGAGGGAGCAAGATCAGTAAGACTGGCTGCCATTCCTTTCTTTCCCATTCTCTTGCAGTGTGTTTTTGTGCTAGCTTATGGACTAGGAGAGCTGGGTGGGTGGTGATGAAACAATCAGCACTTAAAACTATTTGCTGATAATGAGTCACTCCTTGTGGAATCCCAATCTGCTCTCCCTTCTGTCAAACCTTCCAACTACAGCAAACCTGCTTGCTGCAGAAAATATTCCAAAGGATGGATTCTAGCAGGTGATTTTGGTGGGAAACAGGTGTGAAGAGGAAATAATGAGATGCTTTTGTGTGTCCAACCTGAGTGTGAACCTCTTTGCAGCTTGAAGAAGGATCTGAGAGGGTTATCTGTGGGCTTGAGGCTGGATACTGAGTAGTTGACACAAGTTTCACTGAATCCCCATGACCTGCACTCCTCACTGAGTGTTTTTAACCTTTAGGTTTGGGTGCAGAGAGATGGAGCTTTCCTCAACAGATAGGCTGGTATCAGCTTCCCAAGGGAAGAAGCAGGTTCTTCACGTAAGTCTGCTCAGACCTGCAGTCATCCTCAGAGGAAGGCAATTCCATTTTTGCTTTAGGATTATAACTTCCATTAAGAAATTAACCTCCTAGAGAAGTATTCTGTACATTGATGTGTATAATAATACCTAGAGTCTGACTTTATTAAACTGGTTTTTGTCATCTTTAGTTTTTTTAGTTTTCACTTTCCAAGAAGAAGGAACTAGTGCAACAACCAGTACTCTGGTACATGTGCTAATGTCTACCAGTTACAAAGCTGCTCCTCAAGCATCTATTCCTCAAGGTCAGTAGGTTGACATTCCCTGATCCACAGGCAAATGAAAACAAAATTAACAGGCATTTCCTTCTGGAGAATGAAACAGCAAGGAAAAGTTGCTAGAAGCGAAATCATCCAGAAACACCCAGAACAAGTTTTGTGGAGAACTGGTCTGGAAATTGCCGTGACAACTGTTGCATCCATTTAGCCACTTCAGTTTGCCTCAAGGTTCTGAAAGAATATGAAAGTTTTTGGAGGAAACAAATCTAGAGATCACTCGCATGAAGTGAAATAAGGTCTGAATGATAGGAACAGTCAGTTATGTTTCCCTTTCTCTTGCAGCTCAAATTGTAATGATCTATAGTTGATAACTTGATAAGTGCCATCTGGTGTGTTAACTACTGTCTGGCTTGTATTAGGATGGCTATGATGTCTTCCCCAATAAGATTTCTAAACTAATAGACTAATCCTTTAGATTTCAATGAAAACTCAATTTTCTTTTAGAAGATTTAATGTGAAGTTTATTGGAGTATTGATAATGGAAAATGCAATAGATATGTGTCCCAGAGCTAATATATTGGAAGGTATTACAGCATTACATTGCATGTTTATCACTGTCAAATTCAATTAAGATTTTAATTATAAAGAGCTGGGCATTCAAGCACAGGAAAGCATGAGCAAGGGAGGGATTAATAGTTGGAGCTGAGGTGGAAAGGAGGCTGGAAGGGGCTGTAGTCAAGAGGATAACTTAGGGAGGTTGGAGTTTCATTGCAAGGAGTGTGTTGACCTGTGTATGAAGTTCCAAGCTGAGCTTGCTCAGACTGCTTTTGTCAAGCGAACCGGGGCTGGGCAGTGAAATGGGTCTCATGCTGAAGACCCCTCTGGTACACTGCCCTGGCGTATGGATGAATCCTTGCTAATGCCTGTGACGCACTCTCTGCCCTGTCACAAATCCAGTGAAACCTTCTTCCAGCATATTACAGCCTTCCCGTTTATCCTGATACTACTCTCCC
>JAWLRI010000869.1:2503018-2540904 GCA_034781795.1 Crypturellus tataupa
TCAGCAAGAAGCTGCTCACATCTGAGTAGCTTGCATGGATGGCCCCTACTGAGTTCTGTGTTATTGGAGCTGTGTCTTGGTTAGGAGCCAGCTGGGGATGAGTCTTTGCCATGCTGAGGTCCTGGCAGGGCTGGAGGGATAGACCTGCCTTCGTTTTAATGCCCAACTTCATGTCTGCAAGGGAAGTCCTGGATCCATAATTGCTATTTGAAGTATTGTGCAATACAAACCCACCTTGTGCCTGCTTGTTGAAGTAGCTGGAGGACTGGATATGATTTGTTGTACTTCTGTGGAAGGATAGACACTACCTGATCTGGTAGAAAGTCAAGCAGTGCAGCTAACTTGTCATCATTGTTTTGAGCTGGCAAGGTGAGCTTGTTGGATCAGCAGTGCAAGCAGGAAAGGGAGCATGGTAATAAAATCTGCAGCAGAATTATTTTGCCTTGTGGGGAATGGAATGGTCCTTAGCACTATTTTTTTAATATGAAATACTGATCATAATAGCTCTTAAATGCAGGGGCTTTTCAGAAGCTTCTGGGAATTTTGTACGAACATCTGCTTTTGGTAGAGCAGCTCCTTCTAGGAGTAAAACCATGTGAATAAATTACTTGGAAGCGCTAGATTTATGGTGCTCTCACTGCAGGGACGAGCAGCCTGTCTGCAGCTGGCATTGGTGTGCGTGGCCCATCCAGGCAGGGAGGTTCACCTGCTGCCCCTGTGCCCCTGCTCACCTTGCAGCTCTGTGTGCATGGTCACCTTGCGCAGGAGCCTCCGTGCTCTAATGCCCTCGGGGAGCGCTTGCAGGGGGAGGAAGCTCCGACCCCTCTTGCAGGGGGCCTCTCGACCGCGGCCCTGCAGTCTCATTCAAGAGCACAGACCACAGGGGTGAGTGAGCACAAAGTTGGGGGTGAAGGTTTGCTAGAGAGAATGGAAACCTGGGAGTGAAGCATGGAAGCAAGAATTCTTTCTTTCCATCACCTGCCTAGCAGCTTTTATACTCAAAAACACCCACTTGAAAAGAAGAGGGCAGGTTTGGGACCCAGTTAAGTGAGGTCAGGCAGAATTCTCTGTTTCTATTTCTGTAGCAGAGAACATTTTTTGAGGCATTTCTCTGCTGGAGTCTTCCTTGTTCTCACTAGTGTCTGCAGCCTCCTGCTGACTGTAGGTGCTTCATGCATTGTGAAGTGTCACCTTAGTCTTTCTGAAATAAAGACATTCTTGGTCTGTTTGCTCATGGGTCTTCCCTACCCCTCAGAGGATTTAATGATAAAATAATTAAATTACACTAATGTGCAAATATGCACTGATTTCATCTATGAAGTAGTTCGACAGCTTCCTCTACAAAGCTGTATAAACAACAGTAATCCATAACTCCCTGGACCTCATTAGTCACTAGCTATGTCTAAAGCTGTCAAGTGGAGATGGTGAACTTTCTGTGATCCTGCTGTTTCCAGAGGAAAGCTTTACCCTCGGGCATGGAGTGTGCAGTGTGCGATTACTGGCCCTGCAGTTGTAGTGTGGGGCCTGGCTTGTTTGGGAGGTGGGAGAGGGAAATGGGTCCCAGTTTCCAGACTTGCCCTCACTTGGTCACTGGATAGCAGTAACTGCTGCTGTTTGGTTTTGCTCTAGTAGCAGCGGACTTCATGTTACCTTGTTAACTGGTTGTGTGCGGAGCAGGGGAGAGGCTAGAGGGGGCTCATAGAGTAAAGTTTAGACTGGAGATGCTCTTAAATGCATTGGTTTAATTCTGCAGTTATGCTAGTATTTTTGCAGATAAAGACCAGCAGTTTTATCTGTGCACTACACCTATTTTTTTCTTTTAGCATATGCCTTATTTTCTAAGTCTACTCTGAAGGTGGGCATATTTTTATTCCTTGGCATCCAAGGAAAAAGAATGGTCCTTAAAGACATTTAAATGATGCAGTGCACAATTCTTTCATAAACACAGAGCCTTCTTTCTTGAGATGCTAAAACTGATGGCAGACATTCAATGGTCACCATGCCAGCACTGGTCATTGGACATTGGTGCACTGGTCATTGGAGTCAGTCTGACTTTGCAGATATTTTTTAATTTTGGTGGCTTCTTGGTAATTCTCACTTTCCCCTTACATGCCACCATAGCAAGATAAATATCTTAGAGGATCATGTGAACCCTTTTCTACCAAGTTGTGTGCAATCTGGGATGAAAGCAGCTCTGCTTTATTTCTAATGACCTCTGACTTCCTTAGTGTTGCAGGTAAGAAAAGCTACGTAGAGAAGCAGTGTGTTTCAGCACAACAGCTATAAGATCTCCCTGTTTGGCTCTTAGATCATCATCCTACCTGTAAGCTGGATAAAGCATCAGAGGAATGATTGTCTGAGCAAGATTGAATCTGCAAGAGGCTCATGGATCCCAGGAATAAACTGGCTGTCAGAATGCAGTATTGACTTGAAGAAAGCAAGTCCTTGGAGGCACTATTGGCTGTCATCGCTGATGTAGTGGAGACTGCCTGAAGTGCCATTGCTTCAGTGGCCTCACTTTTTGCTCTGCCTCTTTTCTGCTTTCCCACTCCCCCACCCCTTCTTTTGCTTTTCACGGAGAGAAAAACAAGTGGCATGTGTCATGAGTGGAATAAAAATACATGCTCAGGTGGAGCCTGATCAGGCACTGGTTTCCAAATCAAGGGCGAAGAAGGGAGATGGAAGGGGGCTCCTTTCACACATTTCACTGACTATATTTCACTGAAAGTATTTCCAGTCTTTGCAGAGAGCAAACACTTCCCAGTATTCACCCAAAGAAAAGCTCTGTCACAACAGGAGCCATTAGGCTTTTCATTTTTCCTGTGCTTATCAGCCTTTATACTCTTGCTAGGAAAGGTACAATATAGGAGATGCTGTGCCAGGTCACAGACAACTTGGGAGAAACCTGGTGTCTGTGATTAAAAGTACAGAGGAAGGGGGGTGAAGGCGCTCAGTGTTATTTAGAGGCTTGGCAGAAATGGCTGTAGGGGAAGTGAATGCAGTTGTTTCCCCTGTGTCTGTCACTTACTCCTCCTTTACTCCCTTTCTCAGTCCTGAGCCTAAAACAATAGAGGGGAGAGCTGGAAGACCCTCTGGGGAGTATTGGCTGTTTCTAGTCCTTATAATTAGGCTGGGCAGCGCTGCACAAAAGGAAACAATGCTGTCCTGGCCCAGTGAGTTGGCTTGGTGTTTGGGATGGGGATTGCAAAGCTCCTTGGTGGACTTTTCTTTAGTTGTTTTGAAGGGAGTTAATCCCCATCCCTCTGGCATGGAAAGGGAAGTCTTAAATTCTATGGCTTTAACAATGCAATTCTTAAATCTTAAAATTCTTCTTGGAAAGGTATTATTTTTGGTTTGTGTTTTGTTTTTGTCTGCTTTCACAGACAGATCAGCTCTTTGGAAAATAATGAATGTGGGCTGTGCTTTCCACAAAACAGCATTCAGAAAGCCCTCAAAAATATGTAGCCATGTGTATGCTAACCACACAGAAAGGGCTCTTCTGGTTTCTTGGGTGCTTAGTGACAGACTGGATTAAGAAATGCTAATGTTATTGGCTTGTGCATGTTGATGCTTTCCCTTTCCAGTATTTAAGTTGCATCAACTTTGTTTTAAAAGACTCATTAAGGAAGTTTTAATGGAATACTATTGAGAGTTGCTGGTAAATGCAATGAAAGACTGAGCTGAAGCAGGTGGCTAAAGGATATTCATGTCTGTACATGATACTGGGTAATATATATGTGTAGTAAGTAATGTGTGTGCATAGTTAGTAATTATTTGTAGGATGCTAAAACAAAGGACAAGAGAAAGAAGAGGACCCTGATTTCCAGGGCAATGCAGGAGGGATGGGGAACAGATATCACAAGGATTTGGGAGCTAGTGGGTAGTGTGAGGATAAAGAAGCAAGAGTGAAAGCTTAAGGCTCCGCAGCATCTTCACCCTGTGTCACCCGATGCTGACTCGGAACGGTGTCGTGTCCTGAAGTGACTCAGTGAGGAGGGCGAGTGCCACTGCAGGGTGTCGTAGCTGAATGCCTGACCTTGCTGCATTAAGACACACAGCCTGGGATACTGAAATGACTCAATACTTTGATGTCTGGACATTGTTTCAAGCAGGGGATTTATTGCATTGTCCTTGATGGAGATGGTTTTTGATAGCCCTGTTTTCCAACTGTCAGACAAAGATTGAAGCACAAGTAATCCCTGCTTTGAGTGTGATGCTGAGAGGATGAAGGAAGCACTTTGAGGAGAATGAGATCTTTCTTGTAAGAGGTTTTGTCTCTTGCCTTCTTCCAACAGGGATGTGTGTGTAGGGCTTTTTTTCCTTTAAGTGATTGAGTGCTGATCTTTGCAATCTCTTCCCTTTCTTACCCCATCTGGATGTGGTTAGGCTTTACATCCTTTTCTGTCCGAGTTAGCTGCCTTTGTGACCTTCCTCAACAGGGCCCTGCTCAAGGGTTTGCTCCAAAGAGTTCCCACACACACAGAGCCCTCCTGGCCCTGGGCTCTGCAAGCAGGACCACTTCAGCTGTTCCTTCATTTAAAGACGCCCCTAAAGATTTTGACCCAAAGTTCTGGAAATGGATGGGAAGCCAAGTATCCGGGAGTAAGGGAGATGCTCAGTGGAAAGGTGGTTTGTCTCAAATTCACTTCGTTGTCTCGGGGTTGTAGTAGCTGCCCAGTGTCACAAGTTGGCAGGAAGCAGAGGAGATGGGTGCCTTCATGGCAAAACACACTGGAGCGTCTACGTTGAAATTACTTTGTCAAGGTTGTACAAGAGATTAGTGGTGAATGTAGGAGTTTTGGAGAATTTAAGGCCCTTTAGGCCTTAAAATTTCCTCCTTGAATTTTCTTTTTTTTTTCTTTCCCTGAAGGGCAGAGCCTTGTGCTTGGCTCTCCCATTCTGCCGCAGCAGACAGGATGTTTGGATAAGTATTCCCAACTTCTGCTGCAAGAGGCATACAGTCTGAATGGCATTGGCTTTCACTATATGGTCCTGAAAGCCCTAGACCTTTGTGCAAAAATAAAGGGGGAAGGAAAAAAGTAATAAAGGGATGGTAAGGAATAGAGGTGAGTAAAGCACCTTCTCCACACTGTGGGAGGGATTTCCTATAAAAAGTTAATCTTGACCTTGAGCTTTCCCAAGTCCTTTCTGTAGGATGTTGACCCAATATTGACTACGTGATTGAAAAAAACAAAATGCTCTGTTTTACTTTTTTTTTTTTTTTTTTTTTTTAAGAAATTGGATTGACATAAATTAGAGCTGAGTTAACCTGTCTGGAATAATTGGATTGGCAATAATGGACAGCAGTATAGATTGAAGTAGGTCACAGTTTAACCTAGAGGCTTGGATAGGTTGTTTTTATACCCCCCTCCTCATCACTCCCAGCACAGAGGAATGTGGAGGGAGGAGGAGTCTGCCCCTATGTGCTATAGGCACGGGGCTGCTTGCTGGGGAATTGCTTTAGGAGAACTTTCCTTGCAAACTTGGATTTTCCTGGCAATCAAGTACACAGGTTTGCTTGGAAAGCAATAGAGACAACTTTGTGATGCTGTATTACAGTGATAAATCATTTCCCAGGGAGTAACCCTATATCCTTTCTGTAGTGTCTATATATACTACTGATTAGAGAAAGGTTGGAGGAGCTGCTTTTGCATCTGGACTTTCCAGTGGCAGTGAGGGCTGTATGAACAAAGGGATTTCAGGCTGCTGTCTGATTAGTATATCTATAAGCTTCCTCCAAATATCTTCTATATTAAAATTTGGAGCTGCTCTTGTCTCCTTGGTAAGAACAACAATAAGAAATCATCTACAGTATTGAATAACATTAGGACGTGGCTTAAAGCTAGTTTACTTTGCTTGTGGCTTGAGGCCTTCACTTTCACCAGCTTTTAACTGCTGGTTAGAATAGGGAAGAACTGTGGAAATGCATTCAAAAGAAGAAAGCTCTCCCAGCCCTGAAAAAAATATCCCCATCTTGGGAAGTAATTTGAGGATATTGTTCCAAAGAAGTTGCGTGATCCTCTACCAAAGACTCAATTGGAAGCTCTACTGGTGTTTGACACCATATCCTTCACTCCAGTGAAACCTAAATTTATCAAGGCACATATGTTATGCTAAGCATCTGAGAAATCTCATTCCCATCTGAGCATTTCCAAAGGAACTACTTTTTTTCCTCTTTCTCTTCAGTAAAGGTCACCTATAGGTTTTTCTCAGGGTGGCAGCAATCCAAAAGTACTGCATAGGCAACTGAAAAATGAACTGTGAAGAAATCATCCAGGGATGAAGCCCTCCTCTGGTCCTGAAGCAGGATATTAGGAATATGTGCTAAGACACGGTTTGTCCCTGCAGTATACCTTGGGAAGGACGAGTATGTGTGTGGGAAAAGTAGGCATCCTGCAAACGGCAATGGAGAGTGATTTTTACGGAGTTGAGTATGGGAGAAGGAAGTACAGGGAGGCCAGACTTCCCCCTTGCTTCTAGCCAGGCCCATTCAACCCTGTGTGTCCTTGTGGGTTTTGTGTTTCGGCGTTGTAATTTAAAGAGGATGATGATAGCTATAGGGATGCAGCAGTTGCTTGCAGGCTGCTGGGCTGCCTCTTGGTCTTGTAGCCACTTTCTGCAGCATTTTCAAAATTATGTAATTAGTGCAGACTATCATATTAAAATTACTTGCTGTGAAGAGTTTAGTTGGCAGAGTGATCTGCATAAGGTTTGATCTCAGAAATCACAGCAGTATTACATGGTTGAGGTTTTGAAGATTACAGTCAGTTATTCTGAAATGTGGAGACTTCTGTCTGGTATCTGTGGGCCAGACACAGACCCTGCAGGATTCAGTCGCAGAATCCCCCAGTTTTGTGGTGGAGCAGTTGGTAGAAGCAGCATTTTGCCATGAATATTGCCCCATGCTGAATGCCCTGCTCCCTGAGCTGGCAAGCATGCGTGTGGCGCAGATTAGCCCGAGCATGTGCAGCCTATTTGTGTTGCAAGTAACAGATTATGAATCCCAAAGGGGCCTGATGCAGCTGAAGGATTATTTCCTTCCGGAGCTAGGGATGAACAAGGGAAACGGACTGCTGCTGAGTCACCATCTGCTCAGGCCTGGTCCAGCTATAGGCTTTCCCCTGCTTAGAGCTCGTGACAAAGTCACAGCAAGGCCTTAAATAATTAGGAGCGGCCTGGCCTCAGAGTGACGAGTTGCTTCTTTCCCTACTGACCTCCGCTGATTAGCGGGAGTTTGAGTGTGTTGATTCATCCTCTCAAAGCAGCCCAGATGCCTTCATCTGCCTAAAAGCCTCCAGAGATCTCCCCTCTCCCCTCAGGGCCCAGCCCATCCTCACTCTTCAAAGCTGTTTTTTGATGAGTTGACTGGAGATGTGTATTTAAGATCTTGCATTTTTTGATGTTTTTTTTTTTCTCTCCCACCCCCCTGCCTTTGCAGAGAAGGAAACTTAACATCATATTAGTCCCTCTGTGGCAGTTGGTAAGTTAAATTTACCAGGACCATTATCTTTAACAGCTGCTGCTGTCTGACAGATTGAGTTTATAGTCGGCCTTATAGGCACTAAAAACACTTTTATCCTTGTGGGTCCAATTTCAGAGCTATTCAATTTATTATCTCTAAGAGCTTAACAGCTGTTCTCCTTGTTCCCTTGTACCCCACTGCCCCCTGCTCCCTCCTACTCCCCAAAGCTCCAGTTTAAGGCTGACCCCTTAATGCTGGAGCTAGAAGAGCTGCTGGGTGCAACGTTGCCTCTTAATGGGTGGGATTTACCATGGGTAGCCAAGCCCTGGGGGTTGTGACGTGTCATTCTGTTCCTCCTGTTAATGCTGTCTTACATAGCAGGACAGATAAGGAATGGAAGATGCACAGAATGATCTAGTCCAGTGGTCAGGGCTTATTGAGGAGAGATTGCTCAAGTTCAGTCCTGTGTTATCACATTAGTACATGTTCAAGTAGTAACTCTAGAAACTATTTCAGTCTCTAACCTGTAGCTGTGTTTTTCTCCTGGGAAACAAGAGATCCAATCCTCTGAGACAGGAAAAGGACTTGAGCATTTGTCTTCTCTGAGAGTCTGGACAGCTAGATGAAGATCTCCCTTCTGTTCCTGCCATACTTGCCCTCGTGCTTGTCACCAAGTCTTCACTCTTCATTTCCACTGCCTTGTTCTGGTGACAGCATGTGCAACAAGGACAACTGTTTCAGGTTGCTCAGCTGAAGTTGAAAGATAAGAGTAATTCATCCAGAGCTACACTCTTTTCTCCCCAAGTCTCCCAGCTCTGCTTGGTCTGTGAGCTTGCTTAGCTTGTGCACGCAGCTCTTGCTCTGCTGAAACCCTGATGGATCTCCCAATCTGTGCCTCAGTTCCCTGGGTGCTTCCTCACTGCCTCTGAGGATGCCACCACACAGCACAGCTGTGCTAATGGACTCAAAAGGGAATTTGTTTCTCCTGGGTTTCACTTCTTCAGCATGGCACGAGTTCTCTGCTGTGTTTCTCACCTGCCCCATCCCGTCATTTTACTTACAGCTTTAAAAAGCATTGATTTATTTTGTGAGTTGAAACTGTGAAGATGAGAGATATTGTGAAAAATCCCTGCAAAATAGCAGTGTGAATTTGAGGATGGATTTTGCTTATTTCCTCCAATGGTGATACATGGTCTGTTACACCTCTGCTAACACTAAAGTTCACTGATGCTAATGTGAGACTTCTGTTGACACAAGTAGTCTTTGGATCAGGCTGGCAGAGTGTGGTACTTCTCAGGTGAGAACAAAATCTCAGTGAGCCTTGCGGCATAAAGGAGACTCTTCAGACCTGTCACTGAGCAGCTATTTCGGTCTCTATCACATCTGTTCTGTTAAAACTCCTGCTCCAGTGGTGCCTGAGTGCCCTCCGATGGTGCTGATGTTCCCACCGGTATGATAATGGTTCCTACATACTTCAGGGGCCCCTTCCTGCTCTGCTTCATTTTTTTTCCACCCTGCAGACACTCTCTTCATAACCCATGGCTGTTCCTATCCTTGTCAGCTTCAAAGGGGAAGAAAAGTCATAGGAAACAAACAAGAAATGTTAATTGTATCATAAATCTCTGAACAAAATAGCATTTCAAAGGTTTATTCTGGTTTGGGTGTATGGTACTGCAGCTAAATGTGCTGTTCTCTCTAAAGTCAGATGCAGGGCAAACTGCCTTGTTTGCTGTAGCCAATGGTAGTATCAAGCAGGGATAAATGTTCCGCAGTTACACCTTAGCCCTAATTTAGAAGCACTGTTTAAGAATGTATGGAATTCATTTTTTAAAGGGGAAAATGTTCTACTTTTTAGTTGGTGGAAACAAGTGTGTGATCATCCCGGGTTTCAGAAGGAGTTTGGACCATCAAGTAGGCTGGTGGTGATGCTGGTTTTACAGCTTGTCACTGGTGCTGGGTGTGGATGGAAACAGGCTGAGATGCCCTGGTGCAGCCTGCGTGAGGGGAGTGCAAGGAGAGGGACTGGAGACTTTGGGTCTCACCTGTCCTGCTCCCCATGCTGAAGTCGTCATTCAGAGGCACTGAGCTGCCGTAGGTCTGTGGATGAACTTTGGGTCTCTTTTTCTTGCAATTACAAACAAATCCAGCTTCAAACTGCGGCCATCCCTCAGTAGATGGGAGGGGAAAGGAGGGTTAATCCAATCCTTTTATCTTGCCCTTTGTCTAATTAAAACCACAACAAATGGCACAGTTTAGGCTTAAATGTAATTGTGTTTAATGAAACATTAAGGGCAATTAAAGGAGTTACCGTGGCAGCCTCTCTGTACCCTCCAGGGCTATCATGGTCTGATGAAGTGCTCTTATTGGCTTGCTTGGCAGGGGTTTGTTAATTGCATTAGAAACTGATAGTGGTTTTCTTTTAATACTGAACTTTCTCGGGTTATTCTTCTCATGGCACTTGCATGTGATTGGCCTCTAGAACTCGTGGTGCAGCAGATCTGCAGGGCTGGATGAGGGCTGGGCTGCTGCTCTCTCTAAAGAGCACGGGGCAGGGCAGCTACTGGAGCTGGGAGGCATCAAATGAAGTGTGGAGGTCTGAGCTCTTCTCCGGGCTGTCTTGCAGGTAACCCATGTCACTCTGGTTCTGTGTCCTGGGCTGCAGTCTTGGTCATTCAAGCTGGGAGCAGCATAAAAGCTTATGAAACTTCATGAGAACTAAAGCAAAAACTGGAAATCTATTGTTTTCATCCACCCCTCTAACCCTCTTCCTGACACCAAGCAAGGCCAAACCCTCAGTCTGTTCATCTGAGCCAACTCTTGGGTAAATATAGGAGCTGTGTGGCCAGCTAAGGGAGGGACAGGTAGAGTACAGAAGAGTATTAGAAAAATGTGCTGGTTGACTGCTCCATCTTGTAGAGCAAGGGTAGGAGGAAGAGGATGACCGAACAGTCAGAGCCTGTTAGGGTTTTCCCCACTTGGGTAGGTGATCTTAGTGTATTTAGGCTACTTGGAAGACTGTTCTCAAGGGTATCCATAGGGATGTTTATTGTGTAAACTAGGTTGATTCATACTCATAAAATACTATCTCTACTATTTGATATTTTTGAAAAAAAAAAAAAAATCAGCACCTAGAGCTGAGTAATTGCTGGAGGTCTTGCATTCAAGAATAATATCTTCCTCTTTAAAATGAAGCCTGAATTTAATGTTTCTAGCATTTGAGGACTTTGGCTCATGTCTGACTCATACTGTTCTTAAAAATGCAGATGGGAGTTGGCCCAAGTGAGAGCACATGAGTCATGGAGGGAGCATGAGGGTAGTGCCAACACTGGAGCTGTTGGGAGCTCTTCTGGGGATGCAGGTGAGGGCAGGCTTGTCCCCTGGTACTGCCTAGGTAATGTGGAGGGAGCTGCGGCAGAGCTGGGAGCAGGGTGCTGAGATCTTATTGCTTTTCTGCATCTTGAAGAAGTAAGTATTGTCAGAGCTGCAAAATAATGTAGAGTTTAAAGTTGGTGTTGGTATAAGGCAGTAACTAGGCTCCTCACTGCAGGAGCAGCTTGGTAAACAGGGACAGATTTACCTTTTCCTTTATGTCTGTTCTATCCCTAGCTAGAACCTGTGGTTTAAAAAGCAAGGTGAACAGCTGCCTCCTGAGCACGGTGCTGGCTTGACAGCAGCTTTTTGGCAGCAAGGCTGCCTCCACATCCCTGACAGTATGACTGCTCTGTAAATCTTAGTAAAAGATGTCGCTGCAACATGTGTCCCCCAGAGACTGGGAGGAGAAGGGAATGATGTATGGGAGAAACCTGTCTCTAGAGTCCTGCCATCTATTTTTCAAGTCTTAAGAAAATGCTGCCACTGAGCTGTCTCCATTTATCTCAAATAAATATGGAGAGAAACTTTAAAATGAGATAGTTCTTTTTTTTTCCCCTATCCTTTTAGAGGTTGTTTTTAACATGAAAGGCAGGTTTCCTCCTCAGCACATCTTCCAGTAGCTTTCACAAATAAACTAGTGCACCTACCCATGCCCATCTGCTTCCTGCCCTGCTCAGCAAGCACTTTGAGATAGCACTGGGTGAGAGCTCTGTCTTGACCTCCATAAGCCCCTTGTGATGCTCAGGCCTCCCCACATGCACAGCAGGTTACAGAGGTCTCTTATCTCTGTTTTACAGTCAAGGAGCCAAAGCCTTTGGAGACCTGGGGACATGTTCATTTCTCTTGAGCAGCAGCCAAATCCTGTTTGTGTTGTTGATTGGGGCTTTTGCAAATATCAAGTTGTACTTCTGTGGACTGACTTGCACCCTCTGAAGGATTGTTTTATTCAGGTGTGTTTGTGCGCCTGTCCATACCTCAAGCGATTCCCCTCAGGTGATTCCTGTTGCTTGTGGAGATGTATGAGCACTACTTTACACTTTGAGATGAGGGCTATGGCAGCTGAAGGCTGCTGACACATATTTTTCTCTGGTCATGTCCTGAGTGGCCTTAGGAAAGTCATCTGAAAGCATCTTTGGTTGATTCTCAGCAGTAGCCCCACTATGCCATGCCACTTGGCAGTGGTGCAGCGTGCCTAGGTGGGCAAGGGGTGACTGCTGTGGTCTTGGCTTGCTGCAGCTGATGAGCACTGCACACTCAGGCTTTCTGATGCAGAACTGAGCATAAAAGTACAAAGTGAAGCCGGGACCTCCCTGAAAATCCCCAGGAACAATTTTTGGCTTGCCTGATGCCCTGGAAAGCAAGAAGCCGAGGAAACTGCTTTGCTAGCCTGAGCTTTTCCTGCTGGGACCTTTGGAGCCTCCCTAGGGTTTGCTCTTTGATAGGGGCCCCAAGAGGTGTGAAGGTGTTGGACGGATGCATGAGCAGTGCTCACTTCCCTCTCCCTCCACGCCTTCCTGCTCAGATATCTGTAACAGCAGGTTTGTCCTGGGGGGATTGCTCTTGCCTTTCGCAGGGCTTAAGAGCCTTTCCTTGACACTTGGGCTGACCTGGTTCCAGGTCACAGACTCAGCCTTTGCTCCCAGGGAAGCTGTGGGCAATGTGGTTTCCTGCGACCCTCCTCCGCTGCCGGTGGGATGGGAGAACAAAACAGACAGACCCCAGGTTGAGTCCACCTGGCCCCATCATCACACGACTCTCCTTTTCTAACAGTACACAATTTCTGCCCCCTTCTGCAGTGGTGATCTGCGAACAGGGACAGGGCATTCCCACTGGTTAAGTAAAACGTAATGATTTAAGTTTTATTTAATTTAAACAATAAAACGGCCATTAAACAAGTTATGCATTGACCACCTCACCCTGCCCTCTAATGCTAATCCTGATTAAGTGTCTTTATTACTTGGCTCAGTTGGCCTTTTTTAAATGACGATGAAACCCTTGATAGCATGAGTGCAAACTCCTTCCCTCTTGGCAATTATCTCCTGTCCTGCTGAGTTTGGCGGGAGGAGGGGGAAGAAGGGAGAGCTCGTTGGTCAGGGGAGAAATCCAGCAGCACCTGATCCGTTTATCACATAGATATGCCGTAGTGGAGGCTTAATGGAGATTTAAATAATTCAGAGCACTCAGCCCTGCTAAAGCTGTATAATGAGCCTTCTGCACGGAGCTGCTGCTCGGCTGAGCGGCGGAGCAGGGAGGTCGCATGTTTTTTTTCATGCATAATTAAAGGAATAAAAGGGGATTTAGAGCAACAGTGTTACAATGAAGCATGGGGGAGAGGCTTCACTAGTGTTTAACTTAAATGCCAAACTGTTGTTGACTTGCAGAATATGCTTCCTTCTTTCTTTCTCTTTCTCTCCCTATTCCTTGCTGACTTCCTTCTGTTCCCCTGCCCCATGAGCCCAGTGGCTGCCTCTGAGGGGGATTCAATCATTTTTGTTTTCCATGCCGGGGCAGCAACTCAGTCCATGGCTGATTAAGGTCTCTGGAACATCCAGGCACCAGCTGAGAGGCCTTTTCCAGCACGGTTGTTCCCTTTGGCAGAAACAAAAGGAATGTGCTGCAAAGGACAAGACTGAAGAGGGAGTTGGGAAGGATACAGGACAGGGTGTTATTTTACTTTGGTTTCTCACTTATGTGGCTTATCATTTTCTACTGTGTACTTTTGTAAAAGCTGGTTCAAAATGATGCTGGTTCTGATTGAATAGATGGTCCAAGAGCACTTGTTCATTCTTGTTTCTTCCTCCCTTTTTTTCTCATTTTTTTTGCCCCTCATGGGTCAATAAATTGAGAACTCCTTTGTGACCTTCAGTCCTTAAGTCCTTTGCCTAGGGCTGTAGGAACATGCTGTAGCAGATGTGCTGCCTCTTGCATATTGAATTTTTTTTTTATTTAAATAAACAAAACAAGGAGTCTTCACCTGTGACCACGGTGTTCTCTGTAATGGCATGTGTCTCTTGGGCACCTGTTACTGGGTAGGGAGGGGAGGTGGTGAGGCCTCCTCCAAGTCGCAATAAGGGAAACATCCATCTTGCCTCCCTCAATGCACCCTCTCCACTTAGGAATTTCAAAAACCCTTCTGCCAAATATCACTCTTTGCACAATCCTGTTAGCAGAGCTGATGAATGGAGCTTGAAATTAAGACCGATCCCTCTGATAACCACAGTGCTATAGGAGAGTCATCCGCTCAGTCAGAGCTATTTATTATATTTGATTAACTGGGATGGCAATCTTCACAACCCACTGTAAATTATATTAGGGGTATTATATTAGGGATATTTTGAGACCTAGAAATGCAAAGTAGGCTTCCCAAAACACACATGCATGCATATAACCTCTTAGCAAGTAGATAATTTCCTCACATTCATTTCAATGTTTCAAGAGATGTTGATGCCTTCCTTTTGCTTAAGGGAGGGAGCAGAGTATAGGGAATAGTACTGGGTGGAAAGCTAAGATAATTTGAGTATTTAATTTGAGTTAGCGGTCAGTGGTTTCTGAAACTGACTGCTACAGTAAGGACAGCCTCATGTTTTCTGCTTGCTCTTCAGCTTACGAGGTTGCAAGGCTGCAGTACCAGTGTTATGTTTGTGAGTACTGGGCTGTGTACCTGCCAGTTCCCATTCCCCTGTATCCTACAGGCATTCCCATCAAAACAGGTGCATGGGAGCAGTAGGCACTGCCTGTTAGTAATATCGGAGTTGTCTTTGTGTGAGAGTTGCCTATGGCTTCAAAGATAGAGCAGCCTCTTTGGTCAATTTCTTTCTTTTTCTTCCTAATTTGATTCCAGCTAGGTCCCTAATGTCTCTAGCTGCCTATGTGAAATGAAGTTGGGTTGGAAGTTTAGGGCTAATTCCCCTTCTGGCTCAGTGGTTGTAAAAGGAGTGATGGGATTTCAGCAGTGGCCCTGTGACTGGCTCGCTGTGGAGCGTCATTAATAATTACCGATTAGGTGCTCTGAGACCTTTGAACAAAAGGCACTTTTAAATGATGCTCCTACAGTGGATGACGTTAATACAGATGACGGAGGCCCCTCTGTGTGACTGCAGTGGAGTCCTGTGCCTTCAGGAAGGGAAGCAGTGCATCTGTCTCCCAGGCTGCTCAGGGCACCTGGAAGTTTTGTTGAGGTGATTCATTCTATCAAGAAGTTGAAAAGGTTGATTAACGAAGCAGTGGTTCTTGGAGCTAACAAACAGCACCACTGGAACTTTGCCTTCCTCCCCTCTTCGTATTTCATATTAAGAATACTTTCCATAATGGGTAGGTAAATGACTATACAATGCAGAAATTAATATGGGCTATTTAATAGTATATTCTCCACTGACCTATGGGCTAGGGTCATGACTAATTATACTGTGATTAATAGGTGTTTTAACACTTTAAGAGGGAGGGAAAAAACAAACCTTTTTTTAAGAGTAACCTTGACATAAAATCTGAGCTCTTGCTGTTTTCCACTTTAGTTCTTGTCTATGTTAATTAAGATTCTTCCAACATCTGTGTGTCTGGTGTATATTTTATGTATGTATTTCCTAAGGATTTTTATTGAGACAAGCCAGTGTAATACGTGGCTAAAAAATCCTGCATTGGAGCTTGGAAGTACCTGGCAATATACTTGAATCTTCTTAAACAGTTAAAAATTCCCAACACATTGAATGAAAATCTTATCTGGGCGTGATAAGGATCCCTTGGTCCCTGTAATATAATGTAGTTTGTTTCTTCCAGCTTCACAAATGCTTTTGTTATCTTTTCTTTGATTTCTTTTCTTTTTTTTTCCCCCCCTTTGTATTGCTTAGATTTTTTTTTTTTTGTCCTCTTCTTTCATCATTGTTGCTTGTAAATCCTTCCCCTGGTAGAGATCAGAGTAAGAATGAGTGATAGATGCTGTCAGTAACAGGAGCTAATTTTACCCTTGATAATGGCTCTGTGATTTACACAGACTTCACTGTGCTGATGCAGACGTACCTGGGGGCCTCCCTCCTGCCTGGGCTTGGCTCGGAGGGGCTCCACACTTGGCAATGTGGGATTTTTGCTGCAGGGAGGTGTGGGATTTTTGCTGCAGGGAGGTGTGCGATTTCTGTTAGTAAACTTGTGTCCTGGGAAGATGCTGTGCAAATGCTTCTCGCCAGAGAAGGGCTCCCTACGTAAATGTAATAAACCAATAATTGGAGAGTTTTCCTTGAAGAAGCTTTTGCCTTCTGTGGAAACGCACGTGGGTGGTTGGGACTGGGGCAGTGTGTGAATTGGAGCTGATTCCTATTCCATTCCTAGTGGGAGGGTTTCCCTGGCATCCACGCAAAGATGCTGTTATCAACCCAGCAGGAAGGGTCTTTTTTGATGTAGTGGCCATGTCCCATGGCAATGATGCTGTGAGGCTACTTCAACAGCACAGATCACTGGATGGTGTTTGACACCTTAAGAGAGTGTATTTTTTCAAGTCATCTAATGTGTTCTTTTTGGGGGGTGTTATCACTTACCATCTTTCCTTTATTTGTTGTGATATAGTTGCATCAAGGTTCTGCATTTGGGTTCCTTTCTGTAGAAGAGAGCGCAATTATACACCCTCTCTTGGCAGTTTGCTGTGTGGCTGTTTGTTTGCCATAGTTCTTAGGGTGTCTTAGGTTCTGTCACATCTGTTCCTTTCAGCATTGGTTTCCCTTAGTTTGTCTTCTGTGCATAAAATTTGCCTTGAGACAGCTTTAGTACATGGCTTGTTTTACTTCAATTCCTATTAATGTCTTTCCATGTTTCCCCTCCCTTACTCCTTTACTTCAAGTAATAATTTAGGGACATCCTTAAGTATGGTGCTTTGACTCTATCAAGTAGGGTGAATGAGGGAAATCTTTCGTTATTTTGGCCCTACCTTGTCTTTCAATACTGTGATTTCTTTCACTAGGTATTTCAGGTTTTCCTCTATAGGAGTGCTGCAGCTCACCTCGGCTCCTCTTACAGATGGTGTTTTGACACCCATAGCCGTGATGGAACAGATCAAGCAGTTTAGTGCTATTCTCTCATTTCTACAAATGCAGCAGAGACAGGGTATCTTTTTTTTGGAGGTATTTCAGGTTTAGCAAGGTTTATTCTCCTTGGAGCTGACACTATAGAGGTGGAGGAAGGATAATTGTAAAAAGATGTGGCACAGCTGTTGCAGCCCTGTTTCATTACAGGCTCAGAACAGCTGACTTCCTCTGATTGCTGGTGATTTTCTCAATTACTGTTGGAAAGAAACAGAGGTGAATGGAGCACAGATGCCATCTGTGAGGCCAAGTCTTTTGCTTCCAGAGCCCCTGTGTGCGCAGTTTGAACTCACGAGAGATGCAGCTATGAAAGACTGTCACTGTTTATTGGAAATGTTTGGGTGCTAATTTGGTGCAACTTTGCTGCCTTTTGACTGGATATCAGTAACCTGTGTAATTAAGGATAGCTTCTTATTAAGAACTTCTGTAGCCATTTTCCCTCTTGCTTTCCTTTTTAGTGTTTTTTTTTTTCTCCTAGGATTTCAGAATGCTTTTACTTAAGAAATAAAAATATACACAAACATGTGCAAGGAATTTACAGGACTTAAATGGTTTGGTCACTGAACAGTTGTTTGCCTCTGAACTGTTGAGTCAGATGATGATTGCAGCTCAGAGGAGAAGAGGCCTTTCAGGCCCTTTCTCACCAAGGTAGTAACTTTATCAAGTGTCTCCTATGGAGCACTAACAAATCAAGTGTTTCTTCGAGTATCACTGGGTGGGTCTTGACTATGGTTGCTTAGGATCCAGACTTGTAGTAAGAGAAATACAATCTTGGCCTTTCTGCATGTGTGGACTAAAGCTCCTTCCTCCTGCCTAATATTCTGTCCTTCATCTCCTTTCTTTTTTCACAGCGTCTAGTGGGTTTTCAATTATGCCCTCAGTGAGTTTAAAATATATCCAGAATCTCTCAAAACGTTCCTCATGCCTTTTCTTTTCAAAGTAGCATTAGAATTCAGGCCCATCTCAGGGCTTGTGCCTTGGAAATGATGCAATCCAGAGCTGGGTAATTGAAAAGTCCTATGAACATTGGTTTGAATTTTTAACCAAATTGTCAGCTGCATTTCTTCCTCTTATATGTTTTCCTCCTATTAATATTCTAGCGAATGAGTTTACAAGAAACAATGAATTTTAAACAAAACATGAAAGTCTTTTTCCAGGGAATGAATTTCAAGTTGTAAATGTGGATATTCTCATTGGATTCTGAGACTGCAGATTGCAGAACAGACACTTCCCCCGACCCATGCAGTCAAAATCAGATAGAACATTCTGGCCAAGGAGATGAGCATCTTCTGCCCCATTTTGTGGGGACAGTGGCAAGAATTCACTGAATACACAGCACAGAGCACAAGAGTTTTGGGCAAGTGAAGCTTTGAAAGCATAAAGGGCAGGAAGGCATAACCCAAAAAGCTTTCATGTTTGTGCACACAGCTGCAATTGAACCTAAGCTTTCAAGTTAAATCACTTGGAGTCCAGGTCAGTACTGGGAGGACAATATAAACTCATCTGTGGTATGTGGTTGGCCTTATTCGTGAGGGTGAGATCTGTGAGGCTTGCAGTGTGTGTGTGTGTTCCATGGTGTGTCAACTGTGTAACCTGCCTTTTTTCACACAACTGCCTCTACACAGATTTGGGGTGATTTTTTTTGCCAGTTATGTTCCCTCAGCTGAACCTTCTGATGACTTTTTTTTTTCCCATGTGCTTGAAGTTAGGTGTTGGGAGTAACATCCTGTGCAGAAATGAAAACCATGTGGTAACTTCTTTAAAAGCAAACCAAAAAGGGCTGCTGCTTTAACAGGGGACTGAAGATTTGTAGAAAGTAATGAGACTGCTTGGGTTTCTTTTTCCTCTGTGCAAGAACACTTCTGAGCCCTTTGGAAATGCTCAGTAGTTGAGTGCCGAGATGGAAACAACTCGGATTCTGCTTGGTGCTCCTGATCCGTGTGGTCACTGATGCTGCTGTTCGGGTCAGGAGAAACCCGCTTACAGACAATTTCTGGAAGGAATCTGCAGTACCTCTGTTTTTAGAGAGGGAAAAGGGTGCACATTTTCCTCAAGGAACATCTACCTTATATTGATGAGTTTCTGGGTGACTTGGAAAGCTAAAAGCTTGTTCTCTTCAGAGGTGCTGTGCACCTGCAGCTCCTCCTGCATGAGGTGAGAATTGGGCTGACTGTGCTGACTGTAATGCTGCAGTCTCTGAGGATCTCCTTTCTCTACTTTTTTTGTTTTTCTCCTGATGAGCTGACTGTGGTTAGATTTTTCTACTTGGTTTTCATTTCCTTTCTACAAAGGAACAGTTTGTGGGTTCTGCATCCTGTCTTTTCACCGCAAGTTTGTAACGGATTTTTGTGGGGAGCCAGCACCTCCGAAGGTAGGACTGAAAGAGCCTGAAACGACCACAGCTGTCCTGGTGCAAGTGTGTCTGAGCCACAGTAATTTCTAGATATCTCTGAAGACAATTATGCCGTCCCCTGAGGTAGCTATGTGAAAGGATCAAGGGGAGAGGCCTGTCACAGAAGATGGATGGCTGAAAGCCAGTTCTGTCAGCAGGAGGGTGGAGGTTGTCTGCTGTGAGCAGAGAGGAGACAGGGGCGGTCCTCGCTGTGGCTCTGTGCCCCCTACCTGAACTAGGAGATAAAAATAGGCTGCCTTTTGGATTTGGGCTCTGGCAGGACCATGACCTTCAAAAGTACAAACACATCAAAAACAGACTGAGCACAAGGGATCCAGTGAAAGCGGGACAACTTGAAGTAATTAAATCTTAACACCAAGGCAAGTACGGAGCAGGCAGAGGGGAAGTGCATGGCTCTGGTATCCCAGTGTATGAATTTGCTCCTGGAGTATCCAGTGGAGTATCCTTGATGGACCACTGTGCACTGTGAGGCTGTGGGAGGCTTTGGCTTAGGTGTGTTGTGTGATGGCAAACATTCCTGGTTCAGCTTTCTTAGTGCTGCAGGTGCCCTGGATGAATAGCCTGGATCCCTGTCCCTGGAAGCCCCTCTTGGACAAGCTCTCTGGCAAGGGGCTTGGGGCTCTGCGCTGCAGCGGGTGCAGGTTTGGGCTTCTCTGCACTGCCTTCGCAGGCTTCAGCTGGCTGCTTAAACAGCTTAGCACTGCTCTGGAGGGCTGAAGGGACAATTAAGAGGGATTAGAGCTTTCCTCTGCTTGAGGCATGAGATACTGGTAAATCTTTATGAAGCCAAATCTTTCTAGCTCATATGGATGAGATTTGGGCATCCCCCAACCTCTTTTTTTGTAGTAACTAAATCATGTTCATGGCCAAATCTTTCAGGACTGAAAGCTTCCACAGCTTTAAAGGCCATGCTAAGTTTCCCCTTTCATTGGTTTCTGTTAAGGGCTTTGGTTTGCAATGGGCACGTTCCCTTCCTGATTGGAAATGAGAAACCTGCTGCTTTTTTTCCTCCACAAATGGAGACAACCTATGCTAATATCCTGTAGGTCCCAAGCTGCTGTTTGACTGCCATTAGATTCGATTTGCTGGGGAGTCACGCTGCTTTGAAGGCAGCCGTTGTGCTATCATGTCAGAAGGTAATTAAATAGACCCCAATTCTTTTAATTACTGCTCGTTCCTTGGTACGCGCGTGCATACAAGGATGAAGTGAAGGGTATGGAAATAATCGCTGACAGATCACAGCTGGAAATATGCGTCACCTTGGATAAACATTGAAACGAAGGTGCTGAGCACAATCCAGGCTGCTCAGCTTTACAATTACTGTGAAATGTGTCTAAAGAGATTGGGGCATGGAATTGGATGCCATAACAGTCCTTTCTGAACGCAGGCCTGGTCTTCAGGGAGCTGCCTGTGACACAGGGTTTGGTGATTGTGATCGTTCTGGTATACCTAATACCCACAATTTGTGCTGTTGTTGGCAGGAGACCTCAGACCAAGGGTAGGTGACATAAGCAGATTAGTGTGATGTTCCTCACTAGATGGGCAAGCAGACGCAGAGATGATGCAGAGACGTTATTAGCAATACAGGTCACGGTAACATTCCTTGTTATTGTCATGCCAACTAGGCTAGGATGCTAAGGAGGTGGATGGGCCCCTGGGGTTGTGGTGCTTTTATTTTTTTTGGCTTGGAGACTGCAGCAGGAAAGGGACATAAATGGCAGTATTTTCTCCCTTGTGCTAGTCTGTGTGAAATAGAGATTAAAGCAGTCAGAATAGGCTGCTCAGGATCTCGTCCAGTTGGGTTTTAATGTCTGCAGGGACTGAGTCTCCTGCAGCTCCTGGCTTTCCCAACCTCCTGTTGAGGTACTAACTGTGCCTGATCCTGATCATTTACACTGTCTGGGCCTCAGTCTACCCACCAGGTAACTGGGTTTGATAATGCCTCTGTTGAGGTTCTTGTGGCCCTTTATATGTTTTTGAAGTGCTTTAAGCTTCATATGAACATACAGCATGGGAGGCAAGGTACCACCTTACAGCTGTTAAGCCACTTCTGTGTAGGCCCCGGGATTCTCAGTTACTTCAGGATGCTGAGGCTTAAGTGCACCTGGTTGAGTGCATTGCAGATGGACATCAAACACCCTGTCAGAGCAAGAGATGGTAGCAGCCACAATCTCTCGGAAAAGAAGTAACTGCTTATCCTCTCTAGGCACAAACCTTGGGGAAGCAGCTCTGTGTTTTGGGTTAGAGGTTATGATTAGAGTGCTTTGAGGTAATGTTGAGTTTAATGGATTCCTTGGGAGGTTTTTTCTCTCAAGCATTTCTTAGCCAGACAGTCAGAAAGCTGTGTTCATTTCTCCCCCACCCCTTCCTTTCCTCTTCTGTTAGCAGGGTTTTAATGTGATTTTTTTTTTCCTTTTGATCCTTTCTGCTTAATAGTTTCTTCATGCAATTTAAAGTGTTTGTGCTGTGGGTTAAAATATATTAGTGTTGCCATGGATTTGTACCAAAAGGGCTTTTGTTCTCAGCCCTGGCCTTTACACAGTCTCTTTGAGTAACTCTTAAAGCTGGTCTTGGGTTGGCGATTGAGCTCCTCTGGCTCCTTCTACTCTCAGGTTAGGCCTGAAAGTAGCAGCACCCTGGCTCAGCCCTGGGGTTGCCTTAGTGACAGCCCCTCTGGAGGTGGGCACCAAGCTGCACAGTGGGGTAGGCAGCAGCAAATTACAGTGAAGTTAACTTTTGCAACGTGAATCTGCACTTACAGCCCTATTGCATAGGTGACAGCTGAGTTCTTGAGATCCAAACCTGTGTAAGCACATTCTTTTTTCATCAGAGATGTTACTTCCCACTCATTGCAAAGCACTCGCTAGCACATCTTGTAATGCTGGCAGGTTCCATCTAGTTCAGGTTCTTTCTCACTCTACCAGTCATATTTTTCTTCTTCCTTTCCTCTTAAGTTTTCATCTCCCTGCCTGGAAAGTGCTATCTGGTGATGGAAGTGCCAGCTGATCCTTGAATGGGGTCCTTTCCTTGAATAGCTCTGCTGTTCAGTCTCTGGCACATTAGAAACTGATGTGCAAACACCTTCAGATTTCTTAGTGTTATAAATTGAGACATGATATTTCTTCATGTAGAAAATGTATACTGGCAAGTGCAGGGGCATGACTGAGGTGCAAAAACTGGTATCATGGTTGGATGTAGCAGGCAGAGAAGCAGACCTGCTTGACTGGAGCCATCCCTGTGTCCTGCTGAGCAGGAGTGTGTGTCCCACCAGGTAGTACTGAGAGTGAGCAGAGGTGGCTGAGGTTCTGCGATAAATCCAAATCTGTCCTGTGAAGTTGTTCCATGATAAATCCAAATTCCGGTCCTTCTGTGGTGATGAGCATATGGTCGTTACACCTGCAAGTCCTTTTCATTAGTGCTGCAGAGGGACCCTGTGGAACTGGATACGCTTCTCCCAGTTCATGGGCATTAATGGTTTAATCTTTCCACACAGCTTAGTTGAAAGGTCTGAGCATTAGAGGTGTATCATGAAATTGAAAGGCAAAGGTTGAGTAGGAATGTGCAAGTGGATGGAAGAGGGCTTGCCAAGGGGAAGCAGTTGCTAAACAAAGACAGCATGCAGTAGTCCCTGGAAACTAAATGGAAAAACAGATTACATTTGCTCTCAAATCTGTTCAATAATGGAACAGTAGGCAGCTGTTGGCCTACCTCCCCCGGGTCTCCCACATGAGCAGACAGTCACTAAATTATTAATTGTCCGCTACCGGAGAGCGACTGTAGAGGCAATAGGATGGCACGTGGCTTCCGGCAAGCGCCTGGGCTTTGGGAAGCAGCCCCTGCTCTCTGCCTTGAGCTTTCTCCTTTATAAATGCATCTCTTTGCCTTGGCTAGTCCTTTTTGTTGCATGACATCCATGCAGCTATAGTCAGAGGCACTACAGCCCTAAGCCTGAGCGTTTGCTCATAATTCTGGATTTATTTTGCTGCTGTGACACCTCTCTTGCCCTGTGCTCAACTGTGCAAACACACAGTGAAAGACACTCTTTATTTCAGAGAGCTGTAAGGAAAACAGATGCTTTGTCCTGCACAGGGGAAACTGAGGCACAGAACTACTGCTGCGTGGAAATGAAGACCACAGAAGTGGAACAGGCATCTTCCTGCAGCACTTCTTGAGCTTCGAACCTGTTCTGGTCACTAGGAGGAAGTCTGGAGATGGAGATAGGTGGTTATCAAAGCCTGAGAATCTGCATAGCCTCACTTCTTTCACCATGTGCAGAAAAGTCTTCCAGCTCACGGTTCCAGGCATTTTGCAGCCCACAGCTGTCTGAAGAGTGGCTGCTGCTTTTCTGTTGTCTGCTGCATTTTCTGCTTCATCTCCAATTCCTGAACCCAGTGTTTACCATATCACAAGAGCCATCCTTAGGCTGCCCAGGTAACTTAGGGTCCAGCATGCAGCATGGTTGTGCCTTGGGTAAAGGCCCATATTTCAAATTTCCAGTCTTAGTTGCTTTGTGTCTATTTTGAAAGCAAAGTTGCTGTCTTCTGATCCTAGTTTGACTCATGGAAGTATGAGCTGTGTCCTGTGCGTGTCACCTTTGCAAGAACACTGTGGACAGCCTATTTAAAACTTCAGTTGGTTTGACCAAGTATGCAAGACATACAACAACTCTAACACTAGATTTAATCTTTGAATTAAAATGTCAAAATTGGCTTTTGACTTTACTGTATGTCCTCAAATGGAGAATGTTTTTACTAGGTAACTAAAAATAATTGTAAAAAATCTATGAGTTCCGGGCTTTTTTTTTTTATTTTCTATCCATAACACCTAAGCTGCTGATGTTGGTACATTTGCATGAGAAATTCTTAATTTCCCTTTCACAGAATTTTACCTGCGAATGCTGTTTTTCTGCAATATTATATTGCCTCACAGTGGCTTTTGTGGTAACTTTTGCAGTAAACACTGGAATGCACCTTCTGTGAAAACTGGCCTCCTTTCAAGAAACTGCCTTGTTTTGTTTTTTAAAGTGGAAACCAACAAAAGAAAATGTTATCTTTTCCGCTAACACTTGCTGTAATTGGAAACGTTTCTGTGCTCATAGGGGATGTGGAATGCCTTGAATCACAACAACCTACTCACATTTTTCATTGCCTCTCATCTAGGTGGTAGCTCATGTTTAGAAAGCTGTAGCAACAAGCATTTTTTTCAAGCTTCTTTTTCACCAGGGAAAAATATTTTTTCCTACTTGAGAGTGTTTTGCTACTGGATGTGGTTTTTATTTCAGCATCATAATCCTTTTTACGGACCCTGTCTACCCACTACCTGCAGCAGAATTGCAACCAGAGGGGGGAATGTGTTGGAAGTGGCTACTGGGGAGAAAGAGTTACCCTGAAGAAAGGTAGGAAATCTCCTGGTTGTGCTACCAGGAGATACTCATCAGGGTATCAGTGTTTTGTCATGTGCAGTATCCCAGGATTAAACTCCAGGATGAGGAATGCATCCCATGAGTGAACAACAGTTAGCCTAATATATGTATATCATTATATCCCTACTAGAGACGTGGCCGCCTCAAGAAAAGATCATTCGGAGACTGTCACTTCGGGTTCCTAGCAGACCTTGGAGTTACCTTATGAGATTTTTATCTGTGCTTTTTTTTTTATCATAAACTGCCCATTTTTCCCTTGTTACAGATACTCAGCTCCAGTGTGTGCTCACTCTCTCGTGTCTGCAGCTTTCCTGTAAAGGAGAGGGGAGAAGGGCAGAGAGGATTCGATTGCCCCTGCCAGTCCGGGGCTCAAGAGTTGGGTGGGATAAGCCCATTTCTATGAGAAGGGGCAGGGCAGGTGTAGATTATAGAAGCAGGAGTCAGTTTTTATACACACTCAGCAAAACCAATTTTTTATTCTGTTAAGCAGTACACTAATACTAATAGACCAAGGGACAGTCCTTATTTTTGTCTCTGCCCCCATCTTGGGCAGTGTACCTGGCCCAAGCAGGGCCTTTCCATGTGCAAAAGACTCTTTCATGGCCTCCCAACTCATCCAGCAAAGAGGACAGGGAAAGAAAAACGCCTCAAAGCACTCAGTTTTCCACTGTGACCCTCCAGGGAGGAGTTAAATGGAGATATGAGGACTTGCCTTGCTTCACAAAGGAAATAGTCTCTTTTATGTGTGTCTTGCCTGTGTTGATATTTGAAAGCTATTTTGGACCACAACAGCAAATTTAATCCACAGTTTGTTCCCTCTCTAAAGTATTGTACCATAAAAACCCAGATCAATTTTGACAGCTCCAACTATTTAGATTGGAGAGAAAAGCCAAACAATGAATCACTCTGAATATTTACAGCTGAATTCATCCCAAGGTACCTGCACCCCCCCTCTCTGCAGTGAAAGCATTATCTGAGGTAGCAGGAAGGCTGGAGGCTCCCAGCCCCATTCCCGCTGCAGTGGAGCGGCCGAGCTGCATCCCTGTGGCTGGGGCATGAGGAGCTGGGGATGGTGGACTCTGCAGAGCGGTCAAGGAGTTCAGCTGCTCCACGCACTCCCTTTGGGAGCCCGAGGGACGTGTTCCACACACTCTGGTGAGAGTCAAGTGCTTGAATCAGAGCAAATATACCCTTCGCACCTCCCCTGGGCTGGTACTGGCATAAAATGGGAACATATAAGTTCACAAATAATTATATAGCAGTCAATTTTCAACAGTCTACAGAGGGGAGGAAGAAACAGAACTCGGGGTAAGTTATTGAATGAATTCCCTTGGAAATCTTGTCATGTTATTACCTATGGCCATGATTTGATATGCAGGTATCTGTGTTCAAATCTCAGCTCAGTTTCCTCCTTGTGGTTTTCAGTTGAGATGCACAATTTCCCTCTGTCTCAGCTGGCTAATCTCTTTTGATGTTTTCTGCCTGTTGCCCATCACCACAGTATCTTATCCATTAAACTGATGGGAATTGCAAAGTCTTCTGCTGCTTTTATGGGCTTCATAATACTTCCTCACAGGGAGCTCAACAGTCTGTATTGGCTATCGCTGTCATTCTCTGAAATATTGCTGTCATTCACATATGTAATGTCCTCAGTTCCCAAAGGATCTACAACCACTTTGCTAACTATAAATAAATACAGCGATTGCTTTGCTGCTAAACTGCTGCTGTCTCCTGAGTAAAGAAAAGTAGTTGCATGGCCAAGTTACCAGCAACAGTGTTTTGCCTGTTTCCTGTGGGAGATAACAAGCTTTCTGTCAAAGATGGAGAGAGAAACTTGTATATATATTTATTTTAAACTGGCTTTCCTTTCTAATGTACATTTTGTGCAGGAATATTCATAGGAAACAGGGCGTGTGGGTGGATCCTCTTTTAAGCCCCCTTTTCCTTATTTCATTTTTAATTTTCTATCTTGTCCAGGCAATGTAGAGATGACCTTTCATTTTCCTGGGAGAATGTCACCAGAAGAGCCCCTTGGTGTGTCCCTAGGTGGCCTTCCCTCAGGAGGGCTGCTGAGGGTTGGGAGTAGTGACAGTGCTGGGTCACTTGCTGCTGCGGGTGAGGTTCAGGTAGGGATGCTGTGATGTGTTTGTGTGGGAAGAAGCCTCATTTATAACTAGTTTAATTTTTGACCAAATGAGGCAAATAGCAATTCCTTGCTATCTTGCCTAACCCACAGTTTCTTTCATGACTGTAGCCTCTTTCTCAGGGAAGA
Organism: Crypturellus tataupa; assembly: GCA_034781795.1. Classification (NCBI taxonomy): domain Eukaryota; kingdom Metazoa; phylum Chordata; class Aves; order Tinamiformes; family Tinamidae; genus Crypturellus; species Crypturellus tataupa. The sequence goes on from JAWLRI010000869.1 coordinate 2,530,025, forward strand.
AAATACCACAGGGCTGGAATAATGAGGTCTTTTCTTTTGCATCTCCCAATCAACTCATCCTTTCCTGCTGTCCTCCTGCCTCCAAGGGAAGCCATAATTCCTTTTCCCAACTGCAGCTGCCTCCGCTGTTGTGAGTGGCTGAACTGAGGTCGAGGTTGGAGCGAGCCCTGGGCCAGCAGCCCTCCTGGTCACTGAGCAGAGGACCCGCCTCAAAGGACCTGCTTGGAGCTTGACTTCACCATTGCTGGGGCTCACTAGGTGCACTCGTGTGTGATATAAACCTCTGTAGCCTCTGGCAAGGTGGGAAGCAGCTGCTTCGAATAGTCCTTCCATCACTTGCACGAGTGATTTGTTGCCTGAGGCAACAACCTGTTCTGGCGATAAGGACAACCTCGAGTGCATGAGCATCTGTTTCATCTGCTCTCTCAGTGCTGGATGGGGGGATCTCTGGTGCTTTGGGGCTTGGCATGTTTTTTTCTTTAATTAAGACAGAGCCGTAAACTTTCTTCCCAAACCCTGTTGCAGCCTTCTTGGGGCTGAGTCTGTGCTCCTGGCTGCTGGATCTGGGCAGACCCTGCAGTCTGTGTCATCTGGGAATGTCTGACATGCGGCTGGCACCTCCAGGGCTGTATTGCCCAGCCACGGCTGAGAGGCCTGCAGGTTTTCACTCAGGAGCAAGACTGGTAAATGGGATTATGTTCTCTGCTGACTTGCTGTGTGAATTGCTTCTCTTACGACTCTCTCAGGCCAGCTCTGCATTTGCCTGTGCAGCTGGTCTTTGGGGTTATGACTGTATCAATGCAGCATCTTGTACAGGGAGTTGTATCTAGCAGAGCTAGATATCAAAGAGTTGTTAAAACCCTGGATGTAGTTTAAAGCACTTATGTAAGAGCTTGCAAATATCTGCTGTGCAATTGGATCCACATCCGTGGATTCTGGTGCATTTTTCCTTCATCCAGCACCTATCTGCAAAGGCCACCGAATTTCACAAGGGCACTGGCAAGGCAGAGGAGGCAGGGCTGGAAGCAGAGTGCTAGAGGGGGTCGGTTAGTGGTAGGAGTTGAATGACAGGTCAAAACCAAAGGAGAAGAAAAAAATCCCTGAGAGCGCAGGTGAGCGACTGCTGTGCCATGTTTATTCTGCCTGATTATGCAGGCAGAGGGACTCGTTCAGCATCTTGGTGTTTATGGTTTACAGGACTCCCAGTCCCTCCTTAGCAGTAAAGTGCCAGAGGGAGACACGCACACATCAGCGGGAGGCTGTAAAAAGGGCCATGAAAGGGTTTCTCTGCCACGTGCTGGGAGGAGGATGGGAAAGGCTGCTGTTTCAGGGCAGGATGAGCCTGGGCTGGGGCTGTTTCTGCAGGGGCTCAGCCAGGGCAGGGGGCACTTGCCGGGGGCTGGCAGCCAGGATGAGGGCACCGTGCCAGCCCAAGCTGCTTCGCTGCTGCCTGCCCATGCAGGCTGGGGCCCTGCGAGACAAGCTCCATCCCTCCTGTTTCTCCTTCCCTTTTACTCTTGGAGCAACCCTGCTGCTTCTGACTAGATGGGGGGTGGTGGTGAGAAAAATCTCTTCTGACGCAGCGCTGGCAGCGACAGCAAATGAGGTTTTGGCTAAATGACAGATACTTTTCTCCTTCTCTCTTTCTACCTGCCCTTCTGCAGGGTGCACAGAGTGCTGTGATCGTGTGTATCGCCTGCCGAGAACAGCTGGGGAGGGGGTGGGAAGTGGCAGGGCCTCCCTGTCTCTGCGGTGCTGTAGCCGGCACAGGCAGTGCTGGAAAAGGCTGCTCACACAAACCGTCAGCAATCGGCAGCACAATGGGATGGCAGAAGCCATGGATGTGTCTCCATACCATGATTTCTTGTGGGGTGGCACAGCTTGGTGCTCAGAGCTGCTCCTGCAGGCGCAGCTGAGGCTGGATGTGATGAAATCCAAGGGCAGTTTTCTCTGCTGGCTTTGCAGCCCGGGAGAGCCTTGCTGTGCGGAGTGTAAACAAAATGCTTAATTTGCAGCCATTGATTTATTGTGCTGTTCGCCAAAATGATATTACAGCAGGCTGCCAACTGGTTTACATCTTCTGACACGGAGCTGCGGGACGTCGGCGTCACCGGTGATGCGGCTGAGAGAGACGCCGGGTGCTCTGCAGGCGCCGGCGCAGCCGAGCGTGATGGGGCACAGCCTGCGCTGGGCTGAGCTGAGCACGGGACCCTGTTTGGCCAGGCCTCCTCATTTCTAGTGAAGGGATTGGGCCTGCTTTGTATGTGATAATTCCTTTTCACTAACCCCATGTTCTTGCAGGCTGTGGGCTGAAGAAAGGGGGTGCAGCTGCTTTTTGTCAACTGATATTGAAGAAAAATATTGTCCCCAATACAGGGAGATGTGGAGGAAGAGGCATTCCCATCTATTTTGTGTGATAGTATGGAGGCTTTCAGCAGTGATTCTCTTGGGATGCAAGAAGGGATCTGTTTACTCTCTGATGCCAGTAGTACATGCTCATCTGGACTCTTCCTGATCGGAGATGGCCTGTCTGACCTACCTGCTCTGTATTTCTGTTCATCCTGTAGGTCTGTTGGGGAAGGGCTCTGCAGGCAGCATTTTTGCTTCCTAGTGCCCTGACTGCTGTGGCAACCTAAACCTCTTGGCCACCATGTGCATGTAAATAAGGGAGAAAATTCTGTGTGTGGCTGGTGTTCAAAGGTGGGGAGCTCACTGTCTAACAGGCATTTAAAGCAATGCTTGAAATTCTTGATGATCTTTTATCATTGCTAGCTGTGCCTGCCAACTCTTTGGAAAGCTGTGGTCTGTGTATTGCATTTATTGTGGCTCCGTTTGTGACAGCTTCTTGGAGACAAAAAGGGAACTTGTGGGGCAAACACTGGATGGTGGCCAAAGAAAGGCGATGTGCACCAGGAAGAAGCTGCAACACATTCAGGGCAATCCACAGCAGCAGAAAAAAAATGTTACTGGTGGGAGAAAAGCTCTTGGAGGTCATTGATGAGAGATGGCTTGTAAAGCACGCAGTTATTCCAATTTTGAGACAATTCCTGCTCCCTTTTCTGTGGAAAGCTCTCCAGGTGAGTGAACCTTTGTAACATGCTCTCATGTGGAATGCTTTGGATGCATGATTTGCTTTGGATGACTGTGTAATGGGCTACCTTAGAGGAAAGAATGACATTAATCTTTGAACTGCACAAGGCTTCATTGCTCAAGGGAAGTCCTTGAGTAACAGCTGTGTTAACTGCTCATCCTCGAAACTGCAGGCAGGTGGTGAGAGACTGTTCTGAGGTGAATGAAACCTTGAGGCTAAACGGAGGGATCGCTGATGTGAAACAGAAACCCCTCATGCAGATTAGTGGCAACTCAGTGCTGGTACAACCGCAGTCTCCTGCCTTCAGTGGCCCAGGGCTGCCTGTCCACACTGCAGGTTGTCCCCTTGCTGCATCGGACTGCTGGGGGGCAGGAGAAGTTGGGGACATCCCTATTCCTGTTGAAAAGGGCTCTGCCAGAGAAATGCCAGAGGGGCTGGAGCGAAGCAAGTGGAGCAAGGATGAGTGCAAGTCTATAGCCAAGCAATAGGTACTAAGAAGCAGTACCTCAGGTCCCCATGACTGCTGCATTCCTGCTGTGAACCCGCATCTAAGCGCCCCTAGAAATGCTCATTTTTGATGCCTTTTCCTCCGTCAGGGAATGTGGTTCCTGAGTGAAGCAGCATCGTGGTCTGGGGGCAGGGGCTGCTGCTGGATTGCCTGGCAGCAGAGCAGGGCAGGCAGCCTCTCTTAAATCTCTGCCCTGTTAAACAGGATTGGCTGGTTTGAGAGCGGGCAAAATGCCCTCCTAACACATGGGTCTTAGTGTAAGCGGATGAGGCCGCCAAGGCATCATTGCTGATCATTAAGCGTGTTTATAAAGGCAAAGCTTGGAGCCAAGAAGACCCCACAGATTCAGTCCTGTTCTAGCTGAGCCAGGGACAGGGGGGCTCAGTGTCAGTAATTCTGCTCCCAGCTAGATTAACTTCCAAACTAAAAAGGGCTGATGCAGATCAGGTCCAAGGCCTGGCACTGTACCCTGCCAAGTGCAGGGATGGTCTGAGGGCTGCGCTCTGGGTGGGCATGCGGGACATGCCCTGTCTCTCGCAGGCCCCAGGGCTTCACCCCCGGGCTGCCCAATTGCTCCCTCTTTGGTTGCGGACAAGACCCGTGCTGGCACCTCTACCATTCCCACAAGGAGCTGAGATTAGTGCAGGGAGCCGCCTCTCCTGGCGGGCAGGGCACAGAGGGGGAGCTTGGTGGACACAGCTGCTGCAGACTAATCCTTCCTCTTGCCGTGGGGTGCTGCAGCCTGGCGATTTTCACAAATACAGCTCAAAGCCCAGTAATTTCAGCATAAGGGACTTGTACATCTTCATGCTGCCAGATGCTAGAGCCTGTGGTCGCTGCCTCTGAGGCTGGATCTGGGCCCTTTGCTTGGCAGTCGGCAGCGGCACGTGGTGCTCCCGGCGGCGCTGAATGCGCCTGTGTTGTGCACAAGTGCTCAGGGAGGCTGGAGCGGGCACGGCGGTCAGTCTGCTGGCTGCTGTCCTGCTGCTGCCGACATCTGCCACTGCCGCCGCTCAGCCTGTGCCACGCTGCCCACCTCACAATAGGCTTTCAGTGAAGCTCATCTGGGTGGAACAGCTCGGAAGGGAGCCAGCACCTGCCTCAAAAGTTCATGAACTTGCTTCAGTTTCAGTGTTCCCTGAGCCTAGACAAAGGACAGAGCCATTAGCTGTGACAAAGCTGGAAAGAAACAAAACCTTTCCCCATCCTTCCACCGGATTTTTCAAAAGGAACCTAATGGCAAGAGTACTGGAGGGTCGGAAGGGACCTTTGAAAGTAGAAAAAACCCTTGTCCTCAGTAATGGCTCGACATGATGTTTTGCAATATCGTGGTGTTATAGAAGTCCAACCCCTGTTCAGGTTTGAATTAGCTGTGGGCACAGGGGAGAAAAACACTGAATGCCAATGCTGATTGCTCGACAGGGGAAGGCTCGGTCTGGAAAAGCCATTTAGCTGCAAGTCAATCTGCCACTTGAACTTTCAGGATTTATTAGTAGAAGCTGAGTAAATGTCTCCCTTCTCCCTAATCCATTATTTTCTAGTTTATCAGGGTAATAGCCAGTAGTTAGAAATACTGAAAACACTGCAGGGTGAAAAGTTGGGTTTCCAGCACTATCAGTGGCAAGAAAGCATTAAGCAACCTTGTTTGAAAAAAAAACTGCTTTTGCAAAACTGACAGCCTGTTAAGATGTTGAAAAACTCTTATTGAAGAGCAACACTTTTGCTTTTGGGGCCTTGTGGCTTGATTAATAGAAGGATCTAGTGTTTCTAAATGGAACAGGTCACTAAATGAAAACATTTCTTTCACAGAGGACTCTACTCACTTTTCCTTCTAACAATAAATTCCAGATTTCTTTGTCTCTGCTTTCCTAGATGTGGTCTGAGTGTTTGAGTTAGGAACGGTAGGATTGTTGTAACTGTGAAAATAGTTGTGTCTAGGCCCTTTGCCATCTTGAGGAAAATAATCCCCCACTGCTTGTAAAGGATGTGGGTGTTTAAGGGAACCTGCTGAGCGGTGCATCCCCTGGAGCCCACACAGCACCCAGATCTGAGCTTGTGTCCGTGGAGAATGTGGCCCATCCTTGGAGAGGGGACAAGCGCTGCTGCTGCGCTCCCTACGGGGACACTGCAGTGGGAGAGGTGACAGGCAGGCAGTGACACAGGAGCCACTGGCAGATGTGCAGAACCTCTGCCTTGCCCGTATGGTGTGCGTGCAAAGAGGTTTCTTACCCCACTCAATGGGAAGAAAAAGGGCTTGTTTCCAGCTATGATGGGCAGTGGAAATCTAATGCTTCTTTGGCAAGGAGTTCTCATGGCTCTTCAGTGAACATCTGCTAGTGGTGGATAGTACTCAGAAAAAGGTGTCACAACCCATAACGTGCCTGAATTGTGACAACAAAGGGTTTCTTCATCCTTGCCTGTCTTCTCTTTGGCAGCGTTTGCACATATCATTCCTGAGGTTGAGATCATTCATGCTGGAATAACTTATAAAGCATCAATGTGCCATGGGGATTTAAGCTTGTCTTCCTCTGCAGCCTTAAAAGGAAGGAGCTAGAGGCAGGATACACAAACTGATGAAAATTGCTGATCTTACTCACTATTTTTACCACACTTTTTTTCCCAGAATAAAATTGGATATGGGTAATTTAATAATCCGTACTTTGGGCAAGGATGCACAAACTGAAATGTAGGCATGTACTTTTTTTTTTTTTTTTTTTTTTTTTAATTCAGCACTTAAGAGCTGTGTTGTACTCCTGGTGTCTAGGGACTGTTTTAGGATTGCAACTGCAGTTGATTTAAAACTTGGCTCCAGCACATTGTTCCTACCTTGTTTACTTGACATTTTTCATAGCATTTTTTTCTGCAAACAAGGCAACATAAGCAGACTCTATTATGCTAGTTACTAATGAGCAGATGTGAACAGAAATGAGAGATTCAAGTGTGTTGCTCCCTCCCTGTCCCTGCCTATGTAGTCGAGGGACAGTATTTGCTGTGCTCGCAGCAAGTGAGCTAGTTTTTCTCATCTCTTCTGGCAATTTCAGCAAATGTTTCTTCCTATGCAATGATTTTCTTCAGCAGCCCAGGCAGAGTGGACACCCCTAGCATATATGAACATCCCAGATCCTCTTTGGCTCTCATGCTGCGACTTTCCCAACTCGTGCTAAAAGGAGTAGAAAGGAAGAGAAATTCAAAATCACTTTTTGCTGTTCTTCTAGACTGGCCTTTGTGGCATGTGTAGGGCAAGTGGATTGTTGCAAGGACAACCCATGGGTTTCCAACCCAAATCCACAGTACTGCTTCATACCTCTTGCTTGCAGTACGTTTTGTCACTGTCACTGCTTTAGAGTGCTGTTAAATACTACTGCTTGAGAGGGAATGCCTTGGCCTCTATAGGGGGTAGATAAAATATGTTCTTCAGCACACCCTTGCTGCCAGTCTGGTTCCCCAGAAGGTGGAACATTTGTTATTATCACAGGGAGAGAGGGGCATGCCACTGAGAGAGATAATTCACCTCTGTAAAGGCCTCCTGCCAGAGTCATCCCTCTCTGCATCACTGTGCAGGAAGGAACACAGCTCTGACTGTGAATAAGTAGCAAGAACTGTTAACCTTTTCTGGGTGGGATAAGAATGGCTTGGGGCCAATGCACTGACTCTGGGCTGGGGAACAGGCAGCTTTGGCTTTGGTTCTGCTGATAGGAGCCAGGGACATCTCACCTGACTGGAACAGCTGCTCCTGAGAGCCTCCCCTGCTGTCTTCAGGGTGGGCAGTCACCACGGATGCTGGCACCTGGAAACTTTTGGTGAAGTCCTTGATAAATTTTCTTTGGGATGCCCATTCATATGTGCCTAAATAACACATGAAAATGAGTTAAGTGAATAAAACTCCTCAATCTTCAGTATCCATTGTAATCCATGTCTGTTTGATTAGTAGATAGGAAAATAATTAACTGGGGCATAATTTCCTTTCATTCAGTGGTTTTGAAAGTCTAGGTCTGTGGATTATCCTAGCTTTCTCGAGGGTTATCAGTTTCTCATGTCCTTGAGAGTAAATGCCAAGCTGTGCGGCTTGGCTGAGGCTTTGTCTCTTCTTGCCAAGGACTTCAGAGCGCGCCTGAAGAACAGAGCACGCGGGAAGAGGGAGAACAGACAAGTAATTCTGACACACTTTAGTATTCCTGGCGGTACTGCTGCCATCAGCTGTTCTATCAGCTTTCACAGCCCATGCTATAATTAAGATCTGTCAACACTGATAAAAGGGAGAACATTCAGTCAACTAATTAAGTATTGCTTTAATACTCTAATATTTAAATTCAGGTTCCTAAATCAGCAGAATAATAAAATGTTTTATGTCTGCTTAAATGGCAAGGGAACAGAATGTGAATATCTCAATAGTGGATTTAATTATCAATCCGTCTTGCCCCCATGGAGCAGCACTGGTTTCGGCGGCAGCGGAGTGGAACGGTGATCCTCTGGTGGCTGCGGGAGGTGAACACGGAGGTGGGGAGCTGGCCTGAGCGGCCGGGAGCCCATGGGGACTGTGTCTTGCAGGGATTAGGTAACCCCAGCAGCACAGCTGGCATGGAAAAGGCTTAAAATAAACCTGAGGATGCTCAGGAGGGAGGAGCGGGAGACTTGCTGAGCAGGGGAAGGGGAACAGCAATGAGCAGTAGAAAGAAGATGGGAGTATTGTATCACCCTGGAAGGATTCGAGGGGCTGCAAAGGCTCCTGGCCTGTGGAGTGAATAAAACGGAGGCTGCCAAGGCAGGAGCGATGTCAACGTGTGCCACTGGCTTCCAGCCAGCACAGAGTGCAGAGGCGCAGGGCCAGCGTTCGCCCCTGCTCCCATCTTGTTGCAGGAACTGATCTTGTTTGGCCGGACAGAGGTAGTTTAGCTGTGCTCTGTGTGGCTGTCACAACTGTGCGGACAGTGTCAAAACAGCTCCATTAAATATTCATGCAAGCAGCATGGGCTCAGGGCAGAGTATACTTACTCTTCCCTGCATGTACAGACACAGTTGTGCTGCTTTGGTCTGGTATTTAAGCTGATGTCATTTTAATGTTATTTTCAGTCAATTGTTCCTTGAGTCCTAGGCTGCAGGCCTTGCTCAACTGATGAATCTGGATTAAATGCAAATTTTTAACTGCAGTGTCAACAGATGCCTTTGCCTCTTCCGAGTTTACGGCTGACAGTAGTTCAGACTCCTGATAGGAGGTAGAGAAGCACAGACAAGGCTCAGAGCATTGAGGGGAGCAATTGGATGCTCTTCTGTGCGTCATGGAGGGGGATGGATGCTGCTTGAGGTGGATTTTTAGCCTACAGACAAAATGACGATGGTGCTTTTCCCCCAGTCTTTATGTGCCCTACTTGCCAAAGAGGAGCTGCACGTGGTGGGCTTCACTGCAGGGCGTCTCAGACGGGTTGGTCTTGTGGCAGCTCGCTGGGAAACTAACCCATGGGAATCTCAGCTGCAGCTTTTTTATGTGCAAAGTCCAATTTACTCAGCTTTTCACAAGTGCATCAGTATTTTGCTAGCCAGCTCTCATCACTCTGGAGAAGCTGTTGTCAGCAGTATTGATGCATTCCTGGTGAAGCCCCATCCCAGCACTTTTTAGCTGCTTTCTCCCTGTTGCTTTTGCTGTAAACAAGGAGTTTTCCTGTTCGCTGGCCCACTCAGATTGGGGGAGAGGAGAGAAAAATAAAATAAAATAAAAAAAGGAAAAAAGACTGAACAGGAACAGTTTTGCCCCAGTCAGACTAAGTTTCAAGTTAAGCAAACACTCCAGCAGATCTTGCTTTGGTATTAACTTTGCTTTGTCCTTTTTGCATTAGCTTTTTTTGTGAATACTTTAGCAAGGACATTTGCAGACAGAAATGGGAAAGGAAATGTTCATGGGGAAGGAAAATATTTGTTGAAAATTAATCTCCAAGAGGACTGCAAACTTATATTCAAAGTATTTACACTGGAAGCTTGATGCTGACTTGCAGTACTTATCTGCACATAGCACAAACAGTGGAGTGAGCCATGAACCCTATAAAAACCAGTGGTATTTTGCAAGTAGGCTAATCGTGACTACAGCGAGTTGTTTGCTGCTAATGATGGCTGTGCTCTGCTGTGAGCAGTAGGCAGTCAAGGACACTGGGCTCTGGGCTCTTTTGAGGCGTGTAGTTTGAAAGCTGCTCTTAGAAATTACATGGGGTGGAAAAATGCATGAAAAAATCAATTTGGATAATGCCAGTTTGTTCACTCATAATTTGCAAACAGAAGAGGGGAAATTCATCAAGGAAATGAATCATTACAAATGATTTGTTCAGCTGTTGTAGGGAGATGATTTATCAATATTGATCCGTTTATAATTGTGAATATTTCCCTATGGAAATTGGGTACCAGATGAAGTGTTGGGTATTTGAAATCAAATGAATATGTGTTTAAAAAAAAAATACAATTATTCTGAAAGACAACAGTCAAGATCACAGCTGCCCTGCACTTCAGTTTTGAGGAAGAGGCAGAACCCTGTGCAATTTGCACTGCAGAATGCTTAGAGGGTTGGTGCTTGAAATTTCTTATTTACCTTGTGCCACCATTTGGTTACTTAGGTCTGAATTAAGTATTTTTTGGATGTACTTTAGGCCACTCTTGATTTCTAGGAAGAGTTCTCTAGGGCTCTGCTGTTCTTCCCCATGCCACTGTGCTCGTCTGCCTGCACCTTTGTGCTAGTTAAAGGCAGATCCTATTGCTTTCTCTGTGGTAGTTTTCTGCTGTTTCAGTGAGCTAAAGTGGCTCAGCTGGAGGTTTCAGTGGCAGAACTACTAGAAGATGAGGAGACAAGATGTGTGGATGGAAGAAATGGAGTTTGGGAAGAGATGGGAAGGTTCTATGTTCCACCAGTGTGTGCTGGTGAAACAGCTCAGTGGGCCTGGTGAAACTATGCTGTAAATTAAAAACACAATTGCTTTAAAAGCACAGAGAGCTTTAGGCTCTCTGTAGAACAAGGAGAATCATGCACCTCTAGGAGGCAGTTTAGCATTTAGATAAGTACTGAAAGTTAAAGCAGATGAACCTGGATGCTATCGCGTATCAGCATCAGCAGCTATGCTGGATGCTGGGCACAGGGCAGAGGTAGAGGTGATTTTGAATTGAGCAGTCGAGGAGATGGTATCTCTGGAAGAGAAGTGTCACAGGGTTGTGAGACAGAGCTGGTGCCCAGGACAGACATGGTTATTATGCCTGCTAATTCTCTGGGTGACTTTGTTGCAATTCAGGTGGGCTATAGCTGCTGTT
>JAWLRI010000869.1:2541004-2557829 GCA_034781795.1 Crypturellus tataupa
CAGGACAGACATGGTTATTATGCCTGCTAATTCTCTGGGTGACTTTGTTGCAATTCAGGTGGGCTATAGCTGCTGTTGGATGCTTCATGGCAGGTGGTTTTTGGTCTGGGCTGCCTGAGTGTTTCTGTCTTGGAGAGAGAGTAGATAAGGATGACTGGCAGAAGGACGAGGGTTATTTATTTTAAAATAGAGAAATGTGGCAATTTTATACCCTGCAGTGCCTTCTTGACAACTCATCCTCACACATCACATTCCAGTGAGTGACAGCAACCAGAGGCTATTCATAAGGGCGGCATCTCAGCATGTAATAATCATAATTACATGAAATAATAACTATCTAAAGGGCAGCACAGTGAGTGACAAGCCAGAGAATATACCTTGACACCTGCCAAAGATGTACTAAACACACACAGGAATTTTCCCCAGGATCCTGTCACTTTGTCAACTAACAGAACCAGCCAGAGTTAATAAAATTACTCCAACAAAGTCAAGCAGGTTTTTTTTTTTCCCTCTCTGTCAGAGGCACACCACTGCAACACAGGTTTACAGAGTCACTGAATAGTCTGATCGCGACTTGGGAATATTTTTATTGATGCTATTTCTGGCTATAGTTAATTTGAGAAGTTCTGCATGGAACTTAATCTGATAATTATTAACAGTAATAATTGATACAGAGGAGGTGGGAGCAGGCTTTGGGGAACTGAGAGACTTGGAAAGGATTGATTTCTCTGCAACAGTTTCTTCTAATGTTTAATTCTGTAGTAGAGTCTGGAGAAATCCTGCATGACAGGTTATTGGGTATCCATTTTTTCTTAGAGGTGCAGCAGCAGGTGATCCTACTCTGTGCATTACCTAAGGGGTTCTGTAAAGCAAACATGGAAATTGTTTGGATGGACCCCTCTCCCTTGAAAAAGTGTGATGAAAAGACAGGAGAGGATGCATGAGGATGGCAGAAAATGTGTGTTCATGAAAGATGGACCATGAAAACAAGAGTAAGGATATTGTGTCTTTGGCTTGCATTACGAATGGGTTCAGAACAGATACCCAAGTCATGTGCAGCACCTAATGGGTGTCCTGAGGTTTGAGGTGGGTCTCCTTCCTGATAAAAATTCAGAGTGTAGTAGCAATTAATGTTCACATCTGTTTTGATTTTGGGCTTTTTGTTGCCTTTTTTTTTTCTATAGCTCATTATGATTAGATTATGTGCACTTTGGGTGTTTATTTAGGGCTGTTTTTCGGTGTAATCTTAAAATTGAATTGGTAGGATTATGTTTTTTGTCAGCTTGTGAGAAATGACATTTGCCCATCTCTCATTTATTCTCTGGTCTGCTCCCTTATTTTCTTGGGCTTCCTTGCCTCTGTCCAATGTGTTCTCTCTCCTCTTGTACTCAGAGGGCCATGTACTGTGCCGGCGCACCATAAACACAGAAGAGTCCATGTCCCCAAATAAGAGTTACACATTGCGGCTGTGAAATAACAAACAGGATGGAGCTCATAGGAGAGATTTATTTATACTCCTGGCTGGATGCACCAATGGTTTCCATGGGAATGGGAAGGGTGCACAGTAGGACGGTTGCTCTTATTGCACATGATATAGAGCTAATGGGGAGGGCTGCAGCCTCCTTGAGCCCTCGTTAATCCAGCCCCCCACAGCTCCTCACTGGGCTGTGCTCATGTACCTCGTGCCGTTTGATAGAGGTACCACTTACAGGCAGGTCATGCTCGACGGTGCTGCTCTACCTATAGTAGTATTTACTGGAAGAGATGTAGCTTTTAGGATAAAAATGCATGTGCCAGTGAAAGGAAAAAATAAATTCCCCTGCAGTCTTTTGGTAATTATTATTCTAGAGAGCAAAGGTGAGAGGGGAGTGCTTATATTTTTATTTCTCAAGCAAAACTGCCGTAAGGGGAAGCAGAATCCTGGCAGGGTTTGCTTCATTATCACTGAGTGATGCTCTTGTTTAGCTGCACAGGAAAATCTGGGGGAGAACCTGAGTAATTTCAGACTGTTGGCCATAGCAGGCTAGGGATCCTCCCTGGCACGAGGCTGAGGGCCGGGTTCTGCTCTTGGGCTGGAGTCGGGCCAGATTCTGCTCTTGGGGCCCTGTGAGCTCTTGCTGAGCTGTGCTTGACCCTCCGTGACTGGGGCTTTTCTTCAGGCAGTGACTCACATCCCTGCTCCCACTCCAGCAGCCCTTCTAGTAGCTCTGGAAAAGGGCTGGCTGTGTGTGTGTCCCGTAGCCCCCGGAGCAGGGTTTGAGGCCCATCTCGTCAGCACGGGCCTCTGTGAGGAGCCAATGGCGCGGTAGTGCCCGCAGAGCCGCCCCAGCAGGGAGCGGAGGTGGCTCCGTTCGTTACAGATCCTGGCACCGCAACATGGCTGCCTGCAAGCAGCAGCAACGTGAGGCTCGGCCCGTGGGCAAATAAACTGCCCCAAATTCCCCGGTGGTGCCGCCTCTTCCCGCTGGCCCTTCCTCCGCTTTTGGCAGCAGGCTGTGGCCGCCGGGCTCCCCCAAGAGCCCTCATCGCTGCCGTGCTCGGGGACGCTCAGGTTTCGCGTCCTCAAGATGGTGTTAGCCGGAACAAAATCTCAACTACCCTGTTGTTTGCTCTGAGGTCTGGGATTTACAGAATAGCTTCCTGGGATCTGCTAACAGCTTGGTAAAAGTGCCATCTGCTGGGCGACAGATTTTGCTCCGGAGGCTGCAATGTGCTGGGAAATATCCTTGCAAAGAAGTGAGATTGACAGGGAGAGGCCAAGGGCTGTTAATAATACAGTAGGTGGGGGGGGAAGCAGAGGATAAAACACACCCAAAATTGCATCCAGACAACGCAGATGACAGTTATTTTGATTTGTAAATGTCTACCTAGTTGGAAAAGCTGCCATAAATAATGCGGGGCTGTCAGCCTGTACTGATACATGGGTTGTGTTGAGCATGGCTGCAGTCAAGCATGGTACCAATGGGGTCTATATTTTTCACAGTGTATGTACAAGATAAACATACAATCTTTTTGCACATGTTTGTCATTGACAAATCCCTGCTGCACCTACACTGTGTCATTACTGTGCTCGGTCACTTGAGCCTTACTTAGGGTTTCTTTAAAAATATCTTTCTTCCTTGTTTCTCAGCTAGGGCAGGAAAATCCTGGCTCTGCTTTTGGTGTCTTTCCGCTCCTGTGAGTTGGCTGTTGGTTTTGGTTTTCCTGGTAGCAATGAACAGTGGGGTTGGCACTTGCTGGCAGTCTCTGGGTAGACTTATAAGGTACCAGGCTTCAGATTTCTTGTCCTCAACCACTTCCAGGAAGAGATTTGGCTGTTGGCAAGATCTTACCTGTTCTCTGCATAAAAAGAGCACTTAAATCTTCAGGGCTATCAATATTTATAGGTCAATTTGCTTGAAGGCCAGCTGGGAGCATTTATCATTATCTGCTCTGCCCTCCTGAGGTGGCAGAATTGTATCAGCCCCTGCAGCTGGGGGCTCCGTTGGGCTGGTGCTCTGGGTAGTTGACACAAAATAATGTGGTGTTGGTACTGGCTGCATTTCTGGGGCATGGAGCTGGGTGTCTTGACTGAAGTGGAAATAGGCAATGTGGGAAAGGTATTTCCTTGGTGAGAAACAACCAAGGCAGGCAAGTTTCCTCTTTACAGGAGCATCCTACACTAGAATAACTGGCTTATCCATAAAAATGCTACTCTGAGCTACTCTAAGTTTTTTTGACATTCAGAACAACCTTCAGGCAAAGCCAATCTGTTTCTGTGTAAGGACTTGCTCAGTTTTGACTTCTTCCTTGATCTGCGCTCAGAAGATGCATTAGTTTCCTCCTCTGTATTTGGGCTCTTGTCTTCCCTGGTGGGGAAGACTTTGGGCTTCAACGTTTTCTACTTGCATTTTAACAGGTTTCTACTGCTGCATAGCCTGTTGCTCTCTGCAGGATGTGTTTGAGCCACTGCTGTCTTGTCCAGCACAGCGTGTCCTGAACCAAGCAAACTGCCAACGTGGTCTAGCTGATGCGATAGTGAATCTGGGTGCAGGGTAAGCTAATACTTAGCAGGGATTACACTGTGGTAGTTGCTGCTCTAGTTCTTGTTTTGCCAATGAAACCTCTCTATTTATTTAGTGTATGGTACTTTTGTGTTGTGGCCTTTCAGAGCAGTCACATCTCATTTGTTGCAAGTGCATTATGGGGCTGCGAGGTATCACAGCATACGTAATTCAAGTGTGTAGTGTTAAAAGCTACTTCAGCCTATTTTAGTTGCTCTTTTGTCCCACAACATCGACTGTCTTCTGGAATTTCCCCCAGAAGACACTGAAGGTTTATGGTTAGGTAACTACTGGGAAGGAAGGGAGAGTGAGAGGGATTTTTATTGTTCCCTAATAGGAAAGATCTCTGAAAACTGCTTAGGAGCAAGCCAAGAGCCCTGGGTGACCCACCTTACCTCAGCTGTGAGCTGTTTGAAATACCACAAATGAATAGCTGAAAAGTCCCCTGAAGGTTGGTGAAACATTTGGGGGCAACCCTTGATGGATTTATAGTTTCCCATCAAGAACTATATGGAATTCACAGCTTTGTGCGGCTTTGTCTGGACGTTTGACTGAATTTTGCTTTGCATTCTGGGCTCAGACAGATTTGCAAGAGAAATTAGGGGGAGACAAAGTCTGCAGCTTCAACTGAGCGCAGTGTTCATGTACCCTTGGGAAGCAAGGCTGCTGGGCTTTTTGCACAGCTGTGACCTCCAGACTAATAAGGAAATTTCCTTGTTAAAGTGCACAAATCTTCTAACAGTCCCTTCTTTCAAGGCTGAAATTGCTACCAGTAAATGCCACATCTGAAAATACATTTTGCACAGTAGTCGACTTTCATGCACCATTTCAGTCGGCCAGCCTTCTTTAGGATCTCAAAGTAGCATTTGCTGTTAAATCAAAGTGCCTTTTTATTTTCTTTGCGCTGTGATTGATATGTTTCATCATGTCACAGTACTATATATAGCTTCTGCCTACTGGGAGATGTAGTGGCTGCTCCTGGCCATGTCACCTCAGGTCGGATTAATTAACCCTGACATCATACATTTTCATGGACAGAGATCACATTCCCTGCTGCTTGTAAACAGAAGCTGCTTACAGAATGAATGCAGGCAGGAGGCAATGGGGAGGCTATGTAAACATGATTGGTTTGCAAGGAGCCAAGGCATTTCCAGTGCCTACTAAAAAGAGCAGAAGCCAACTTTTCATCTCCTTGTTTTTCTTAAGGCTTAGCAAGGAACCAGTAAGTTTGCAGCAGCTCTGATTACAAACATTTGCTCTTTTCTTTAGCCCCTGATGACTCTGCTGTTGGCTTGGTGACAACGTTTATCCAGTGTCAGTAGTGGAGCACTTCAACAGCACTTGTTTATTCTTTCTGAGACCAAGCTCTGCCCGTTGCTTGTAGGAAGCCAGAGTTTCTTTTGGAGGGGCTATCTGAGGCACAATGGCAGGGGGCAGAATTGGGCAGGGAGCAGCAGGCAGATAGCAGTGTCCAACCTACCAGCTGTAGAGGGCTGTAATTACCCTCCTGGCCTCATGCAGGGGTTAAGAACAGAGCACCAAAACCAAACAGCTGTTCCACCTTGCTAATACCCCTTGGTTACTAGAGACCTTGGTGAGCTGGTGTCTGCAGGGTAGCTGCTGTGCTGCCTGGGTTAGTATTTTTCTCACTTGTGCTACCCGTCTGTACTGACTTTGATCATCTGCTTTTGAAAGAAAGAAAATTTGCACAGTGACAGAGTGGGAAGGGCAGAATTTCTTAAAAGACTAACACAAATCTGTGGCCTAGGCTTATGGCCCCTTAGAGATGGACTTCTTGAGAGGAGAGGTAGGGAGATGCGGTGTTTGAGCAACCCTGCAGCCAGCCTTGTGTATAGGGACATGAAGGACCTGAGAAGGGAGAACTGGGCAACACATGGGCTGCAGGACCAGTTTTCCTGTTACGTTTGTGTTGCATAGGTCATGCCACATGTATACCAGTGTACAACAGTTCTAGAGCAGAATGTACACATATGTGGGAATCAGCTTAGTCCTTTCTCTTCACAGATCTTCAGGTAACTTCTTTTTTTAAAAAGCTCCTGCCTGTGTAAAGATGAAAGGTTAAAGGTGAAAATGCAGTGATCTCTTTCATTGCTTTGTGGTTACTGTATTTTAGGATCTCAAAGGCTAAGCACAGTCAGAAGAGCAACCAGAAGGTGTCTATAAATTAGTGGGGCACCTTATCACAGTCTTTCCCCACTGCACAAAGATTTTTGTGAGCCTGGTCCTTTGCAGTGTGGTGGACTGCACCACACACCAATCCAAATGCAAAAGCCTGTTCTTCTGCAGGTTTGGACTCTTCTCCTTTTCTCTGCTGTGAATTTTCTCATTCCTGGCTCAGTGGTGTCATTCCTGGCGAGAGCTGGCAGACCGACAGCAGTGAGTCAGTGGAGTGGGAGGCAGCTGAGTTGAGATGTGCTCAGTAGATTCCTCCTGAAGATTGAACCTGCCAGTGCCTCCCCCAGAACATTCTGGGGTCACTGCTGTAGTGAATAATGGCACTAATCATAATTCCTATGGACAAGAGCTGCAAAGGCTCTGTAGGGGTTTCCTGAGGCAGGATGTGTGAGGAGGAAACAGGTACAAGGTGGAGGTAGGAAGGACATTGAGGGAGAGCACAACAGAGCTCTAGAGAAAGAGCATCCGGACAGAATACGAGCCCAGGAGCGTTCTGCGCACCAGATGTTTTGGCACGGATGCCACTGGCCAGAAAGGACAGATTCCTGGAGTGCTTTCAGCCAGCAGAGCTTGCCCTGCATCTCAGACTTTGGGTGAGCAATTAAAAAGTGAGACTGAGAGACACTATTTTAAAAACTGTGGATGGATGGGGCTGGAGTTTAGAGCTGGGTTGATTTGCTGACTCGGCTCCAGGCTTCCCTGAGTGACCTTGTAATGGTGACCCTGGCTGTTTGCATTACTTCAGCTTTGTCTGGAGACTTTCAAATCTAAGTTTCCTTTATGTGAAACAAAAATGCTTCAGTTTTACTTGAAAATGCTGCTGAAGGATGACAGAGGGAGCGAGCATGACGGACTATGCTACTCATGGTTTGAATCAGAGTACAATATTTTATTTCCTACTGTGCTGCCAGCTGTATAAGAAGAAAATCTTGCGGAAGACGGTCCGATGGCAGGCTGTTTATCACTTAACCTCTGTTAATGTTTTGTTGGGTTATATCCTGAAATGAGGAAATTCTTTCTGAAAACTTTGCCCTGCCTTTTTTGGTGGAAGTCACAATTGCCTTCATGTCTCAATATGACCCCTAGAAAATGCACATAGTAGGAACACAGAGAGTTTAGCAGCAGTGTCGTAGGAGCCCTTAGAGAAAACTGGCTTGCTATCAATCCGGAGTGTTGCTCGTAGAGTCTCATGAGCACTTTCTTTCTCCTCAGGTTGTTGCATTTGAGATTTATTTACCCAGCCTCCAAAGTATGCATTAGCTTTACAGTTTTCTGGCTGGAATATCATTTTGCTACCTCATGTCCATATTTTACAGACTTCCCTAGGCTTGTTATTTCTCTTTAATTTCTATTTACTCTGCCTTTTGTCTTGGAATGATTGGATCTTAATTCATGTGCTATTTGCTCTCTGCTCTCCTTCCAGCACTTTAAAGGTTGATTTTCTTTTTTCTTCCTTTCTTTTTTCTCCTTCAGTTATTCCAGGTTACAGGCAGCCTTGTAGTGTCGTGAATGCTCCCTTTCAAGTTGATGCATTTCTCGTCCTTAATTGTTCCTTTGTTCATTATGCTTTAGCCTGCATTAAACAGGATAGGTGTGTGTAGCCAAGCCAAACTGGAAACTGATAAGTAATTTAAAAGATGACTGTGAACTGAGGAGTGGAATAAAACAGCCTAATGTGAAAACACAGCTGTGAGAGAGGAGGATGGCTCATATCATTGATGGGCTATTGAAGATACTCAGATCTGTCTAACAGCTCAGATACTGTGATCCCCTTTGATTAAGTTAATCCTGCCTCTTGATCATAGGTTCAATGTCAATGCAGCCTTGCAGGCTCTGCAGCGCAGAGAGTCAGGACGAGGGGGATGCTGCGGCCGTGCCAGGGCAGAGTTGTATGTGCCCCGGTGCAGCTCATGCTCTGGGCTGGGAGCTGGCAGTAACTGAACGTTTTCTATCAGTTACCTCCTACCACACTTGCACTTATGGTGAATACAGTGCCAAGGTCTAACTTTGCAGACCATTTCCCAGCAGGACTTGTGGCAGAAAGCTGTCTTTTAAGCACTTGTAAATAAGCAGAGATCTGGATAATCAGCACTAATTCTTGACCTAGAAGCAACTTGACTAGTGTCTTTGGTGCCCCTCATGCCTCTTCTCTCGGTGTTCCCTTCTTGTCAGCCTGTGGACTCCTCTATTTGCTCCAGCTGAATTGCCGCCCGGGGCTGTGGTGGCTCTTTGCTGCTCTTTGGAGGAAGGCTCGCGTTGGGGAGACCGGGAGCTCCTCTTTGCTGCTGTCAGTGCCAACTGGCAGCTGCCCGAGACTGGATTTTGTGAGGGGTGGAGAGCGGAAACCATGGGGCATGTGTGAACCCAAGACCCGAACGTGGAGGGCTGTATTTGTCAATCAGCATGTTTTCTTTATTTTTTCAGTGTATTTTGCTGAAGAGCTATTACATATAATTGGTTCTGGATTACTGCACAAACCACATTCAGACAACACTTGTCACCTTGGGAATAGCTAACAACACATAACAAACCAGCAGCTGAGTGCTTAGGCTGAAGGACTGAGCATTGTGTGCGTGTGTGTTTGGACGTTCTTTTGAAATGCTTCTTGAAGAATAAAAATACATGCATTTTTAAGCAAAGCACTTCCTTGTGCATATCTGTTTTGCTTTAAAGCACCGAGTGTGTTCCTTTAGCAGATCAACATTATTTTGTGGCTCTTCTGATGCTGTGCCAGTTTTATTTATTTTCTTAGCTGAAATTATTTCCTCTACAGATTTCCTTTTGAAGGACACTGCTCGGTATATGTCTGGTTCCAACTTAAGCTCAGCCAGCTACTGCTTTGCTCTGCTCTTCTGCTAGGCACCCTTTCAAATGGGAACTGTACTTTATTATTGGAAAGCAAACAGTCATATTGAAGCCATCTTAGAAGTACATCAAAATCCGTATAAAACAGGCTTTAAGCAAATGATCTCTAAAATCCCGGTTTTGATTATCTCAGAGAATCCCTGCTGAAGCTAATAAGGCGGCATCATGCAAAGGACATTCAAGGCTCAGTATTACCAAGTATTAATTATTGTTATCTCTTTGCCAGCTGATAGTGGTTGTTTTAGCCCTGCAATTTAGTTTCCAGCAGAAAGATGCTGGAAGAAAATTAGAAAATGGAGCTTGTTATAAACATATTGGGTGCAAAACAAAGGTTGTCCTGATGCACTGTGGTTCTTTTCCCCCAGTCCCACAGCACAGCAAGCCTTGCTCTAAGAAATGTACTTTAAAAACAGGCCATGCCAGAGAGCAGACTGAACTGCCGCTCCTCTTGTCATGTCCTTTGTAGAACTGCACAGGACAGAAAGAGGCCACGTGGGCAGGAGAGGGGTAACTGGAAGGTGTCTTTTCAAGTCTACACTGTGCTCTCCAAGAAAAGCAACTTGGAAGACTTTGTACAACAGTGACATCTGGTGATACCCATCAATATTTACTGCCTCCATCTGCTTTTTTTTTTTTAAAGAAGGGGGAGTTGTAGTCTGCATATGACTTAATACTTTAAGTAAGTTGGAGCAAGTACTAGGACTAGATCCAGGACAGAGACTTTCTAGGACACCTCCTGGTTGCCAGATGGCTGCATTTGGTTTGGGTGCGCGGGTACAGGATCAGACATCATCTCCTTTGCAGGGGAGTATGCTGTGCTCGGTGTGCTGTGGGTGACATGCTGCTCTGTGCTACTCACATGGGAGTAAGAGACTTAACGTCCCTTAAGGGGCATCATCTAATCAGGGAGGGTGTCTCCTGTTGTCATAGCTGGCGCTATAAGTGCGACAGTCCCTGTGTGAAGGGAGTTATCCTCATTGCAGCTCTCAACTCACTTTTATCCAGAGTGTTTCAGTGCAGTTAATAAGTAGGGCATTTAATAAGTATATTGTATAAATAAGGTTAAATGAGCTCTTTACTGATGTGAAATATTTTTGTTGTTACTTGTCAGTGCTCCCAGGTTAGATTACCCAATATTAGTGGAAGGACTGTGTTTCAAGCTATGGTTCATTCCACGTGGGTCCTTCTACCATCAGTGCAGTCAGCCCAAGTAGGCTCTTTGCTGGTTCCTTTTTTATTTTTTTGAGGATAAACTAAGCATATTCTACTGTCACTTAAGGAAACACAATCTAAGTGCCCTACTAAGAATGAAACTTCCCTCTCCCCAGGAGGAGGGCATCAAATGTAAGCATGAGGCAGTTCTGCTCTCCCTTCTCCCATGCTGAATGCCCTAGAGCACTCAGGTTGTGCTTATGCTTTTTTGCCCTCCTCCGCAGTACTCAAGCAAACAAGCAAATTTAAGCAATTCGGAATAAGAGGTTTCCATGGGTTAATTCAAGTATGGGGTCCTTCCTCTGAAAGGAATTGGGTAATTCCTCCCTCTTCAAGGGATTATGTGTGGCTTGAGGTCTGACTCCTGGCAGTGCATCTGCACCACCTTCCAGCCAGGGCTCCAGTGAACCCTTGCTGCCTGCTCTTGTGTCTTGTCAAAAAGACAAGACACAGCAGCACAGTCCCTGTGCTCCTGAGGGCAGTGACTGGGTTCTGCCTTGCACTGCACCAACCATATAAATAATGTTTAACAAAGAACCACTAGGAAAAATGATGGTTTGAGTGTGCTAATGTGGGGGACAGGGAGAGGCCTGTAGTGAAGCTGAACTCAATTTCTTTAATATTAGGTATTATACAAGCCTAATAAGTAGAGTCAGTGTGATTACTGCATCCCGTTGTCTTCCCAAAGGATAGAATGTGAAATAAATCACCCCTTGGAGAACAACAGTAAGATAAGGTTCTCACACCATTCATTAGATGTCAAAATACCACATACATTTTCTTTTCCTTGGCAACATAGAACTAAAACCAACAATCAGATTGTAACACCTGTATATGCTGTCCAAGTAATTTCCTTTGTTTCTTGAAACTTTGGTATAAAACCTGCAGAAAATGTATGTTTGCTTCCAGGAAGCTGTTTTTTTACAGAAACTTTATATCGTGTTCTCTAGCTCCTGTGTGACTAGAATTTCTTGTGTGGCATTGGGTTTTACATCTTCAAACAAAATACCAGCAAGTATTCCAAAGAAAAGGCTTAGATAGGATGTATTAAAAGGAAGATAATCTGTATGGTTTCAGAAAGAAGAACAGAAAATATCCCATAGGTAGAAATGTTGGTATGTGTCCAGATGAATGGGTAAATGCTTTGTAAATCCCATTGAGAAATCAGGCATATACTGTTCAATGCTTCTTTTAATTTTAAAAGACAGTCTACTCAAATCCAGCTGCAAGAATTTAGCATAATGATGATCTTGGTGCTGGTGAGAACACATCAAATAGCAATTCATCTGGCATCAGAGACTTCATTTTGAGAAAGTGCATGAGCTCCCTGTGCCACTGATAGCAGAGAGCCGGCATAATCTGAAATTGTGTTGTCCAAGGATAAAAGCATTACTAGGAAACTCAAAAGCAGTGTTTTCCCATTGATTTCAGGGGGAAAAACTATAATGGTGAAGTAACAAGTTGAGGATATAAAGGAGAGCCAACCTGCTGTGCTACCTGTTCTCTCTTGGGCTGTGATGGCCTCTTCATGGTTATTTCAGGCCACAGAAGTGCGGGAGTAAATCTACAGCAGTGGCTTTTAGGAGCAATAATACTGAAGCCAGCAGGGCTGCCAAGGTTTAAGAGGAGACTCAGGCCCCGGGAGAGCTCCCTTTCCCTCTTATTTCTGAAACTACCAGGGGATAGGGAATGCTTTGGAAGTTTTTCAGTGTTTGGTAGTGTCTGATCCCAGCTTCTGTTGACAAAAAGCTGCTGCCTCTGAGTGCAGGATGACAAGGACTTTTAGTGTATTAGAAATGATGTTTTATGTGCAATTCTTTTTTTGCGAAGGGGCGTATGCATGAGTAGAAAACTACGTCTAGTGATGGGTGGCTTCCTTGTGGAACTTCTGGCCTGTGGAAGGGCCGGAACTGCTCAGGGCTGCTTAGAGGAAGACAGAGAAAATCTCCCTGGCCTCTTTCAACCAAGTGCATCTTTGGAGAATGTCAGTCCTTCTGCAAACTTTTGTGCATATGATTGACTCCAGTTTAAATCACTGTTTCAGCTTTTTGGAGCTGGGGCACGAAGTGCTTTGGCAGGGCCATACCACCGAACTCAGGCTGTCTGTGCCTGCAACACTGTCCCAGGCAGAGGCCGTGAACTGCTTCTCCGTCCACACTTGCTGCTTGGTACCCGCCTTTCCTAGGCAGCCTCCAGACATGGCTGCTCGTCCTGGGAAGTCCACCCTGCCTCAAGGAATGTGCTTCTCTGCCCTTCGTCTCCTTAAACACCCTGGTACGCCGGGAATGCCACGTTCCCTCGCAGTCCCTCAGGGATCCTTATTGACTTTTATGGTCTTTAAAAGACCTCTGTGTGGATTTGTAATCGTTCTACGTGTACACGGAGCAACACTAACATAACTGGTAATTAATTTGTTTTAATTGTTTTTATATAATCCCCGCGAGCGACCTCATGTTTTGTTTTGCATCTGTTATGTTTCTGACTCAAATTTTAATGCCTTAATGGGAATGGTGCCAACTGCTGTAACACTGAGCTATGAGCAATCTCCTGGCACACTTCCAGTCCTTTATTGTGGAACTAACTATACAGCACTGTAATTTAACTAGCAAAATGTGGCAAATCACTATTATTAATAACAATAAATCTATTTCTGCAGGTTGACAGCATTAAAATAACAAATTACTCTGCAAAGAAAGCTGGTAATTTTGGGTGCTTTCCATTGCGATCATTGCAGAAGTGTAATATCCATTATTAAGAGCCCTTTGGTGTGTCATGAAGGTGCTGTTTGCACATGACAATGCATCATGGTGCTTAAAACGGGGGAGGATGCAGAGGCCTTGACCATGGCTACTTCAGTAATTCATCATTTTAATTTAAATGTTAATGGCATGATGGGGTGGGTTAGGGAAAATTGTGTCTCTTTCTCTTCCCCCTCTTCCCTTTTTTAATAATACTGTCTCACCCAGTTAGTCACCTTAATGCCAAGATCTTCATTTCCCCTCTCTCTCTCCCCTTCTCTCTACCCTGCATTACTGTCTTCACTCCTGAATTCATAGTCTCCTGCAGTGTGCAAGTCCCCTGAGGTGGAGCAGAGCTTGATTTGTGCAAGGTTTTCACCACACGAACGGAGCCCACCAGACGCTCATGTTTTTACAAAGCAGCTGAACTCCTGTAGAGTTTCACTGGATTGCGCCAGGCCAGTCATTTGGACAAGACCGGGCCAAAATCACGTACTGCAAACTACTTTCAGGCCAGTGGTCCTTGGGGGGCTTTTGCTGTTTAACCTGGAAGGTTAGCTCAAGTTCTGTGTGATTTGTGCCTCAATCTCCAGGGCACCTTTGCCCTGGAAACCGGAGGAGCAGCATGATTCAGTGTGGCACCTGTTGTATTAAGCAATCCCAAACTTTTGCAGCCTGATTAAAGAAATCCACATCAGCTCTTAGCACCTCTGTGGCTCAATAACAGCGACTGCGGTTGTGTGGGGAGTTAAGTGCTGGCTCCTGGGGTGAGGGTGGAGAGACCGGGGCTGTGGGTGGTGAAAGGGAGGGAACTGAGATTATGCCAGGGAACTGAGGATGGGATTAGGCCTTGACCGATTTAACTGCAAATTTCCTTTGTTTCTATGCTCTGCGTTGGTGGGGTAGGCAGCCTAGTAAACTCAAATGGGAGTTGGAACATTATAGAAAAGAGAATATTGGAATATCTGCCTCATAAAGTTCAGATACTGAAATATAGTTAGACTAGTAATAAAGTTACTGTTTGCCTAAGAATTTATAATGTATTTAGAGATTTGACTTCCACTTTTTGGTTATTATTTCCAAGGCAGGTCCCCTGAAGGTAGTGGGGAGGATCTTACCGGCTGCTGCCTCAGTGGCTTTAGCTCTTCAGAGAAGAGTCTGAAATCTTCAGATTATCATTTACGAACTACACTAAATGATGCCAATAAAATTTGGCAGATAAGTATAGGTCATTGATCATAACTCATTTTCTCTAAAATATGTTCTTTAAAATATATTTTCAGGGTTTCTGAATAGCTCGGGCCCATTTCTGAAGCTGAATTTTGCAGTTAGTTTAGCAGAAGCCTACACAATATTCATGTCTGGATACCCATGGCTCAGAAATTCACAGCATAGCTAGTGGAAATGTCAGGCAATGGAAATTTGGGAATAAACTGTGGTCCATACCTTGGTCACTGCTTGTCTGCCTTTGCCACGGCCTTAGTAATGACTGTGGAGTGCAAAAGTTTGGGCTTGCTGAATGAGCAGATGGAGAAGGGACAAGTTGGCCAAATGATGTCTGAGAAGCAGCAGTAGGGTGTGCGAAGAAAGGGGCAGAGCCTCTCTCACACCCACCCTTTGGTACAGGGAAAGAAGGGGCTCTGGTGTGTTCTGCAGCAGGTTGCCGGGTTGGGCTGTTGTGTTCCTAGTTAACTCCTGGGGTGCAAAAGGGGCTAGTGCTGCTGCAGCAGGGGATCACTAGTGTTTAGATTAGAGGTTTTCGTTATTTGTCGTCTTCCAATTTTGGAAGAGGATGCGGGCGGTCACTTTGGCTTTGTGTGTATGTGTAAGACAGGAGAATCATTTCCACACCCAGCTGGCTTGCAGCACACTGGGACTTGCCTGCTGCTTCGTGGATACATGTATCCGTGTCTGGATGATGGCCTGTGTTCCCTGCATACAGCTGAAGCCTGCAGGCTTCTCCTGGGGTCACTCCATGTGCTTAGTCAATTTTCTTAGAGATTGAAGTATCTCCTAGGCAGCTGAGTGGTCTCTGCAGGGTTTAATTCATGGCTGTCGTAGCTAAGGTACCAGCCGTGCCATATGGAGCTGTTCAGAGGGATGCAGCACCTTGTGAGCACTAACAGACAAATAGACCTTTCAGCTGTTATCCAGCCTAATCTGTTGATCAGACTTTGATAATTCAAGCTTAGCAAGTTTGACACCAGCTGCTGCTCTCCCAGAGAAATGTATGCATTTCCTGGAGGTGCTGGTGTGGATGCGTTTCTGAGGGGGGTCGTGGGCCCCCAAGTCCCTTGACAAAATCTCAGAGTAGGCTCTGGTGTCTGTTATTGTGTCCCACCCTTTGCTTTCAGTCAAAGATCTTATGACACTTGACTAGCAAGATGAAGTTACTTGACCCTGCTGAGTGTTTTCATCCTGTCAATTTGTGAAGTAGCCAAGTCTGTGTTCTGGCACGATGAAGCAAGCTGATGTCTCTCAGCTCTTGCTCTGCTGTTGGAGTGTTATTTGGAGTGTGCCCTAGATTTGTTGCGCAGAAAAGGCGGTGGAGGGCCTCATCTTCAGGACAGTTTTAAGGCACATACCTCAAGTAGGAGGCTGACCTTGATGATCTGTTCGGTGTTTTCTTTTTATTTCTGTGGACTGTCTCTGTCATTTAGAGACAGTTCTAGTCACAGGCGGAATAAGCTCTTTTCTAGGTAGGCAGAAACCTCTAGCCGTGTTTTATGTTGCTGCTTGCTTTGCCTTTGCTCATCCCAGGAAAGCCAGGCAGGCTCCTCTGGCTGAGCACAGTGTTGAGCAAAGGACTATTATTAGACTGGGGAGGTTAATCCTGCCTGCAGGTACCTCAAACTTTCCTGTCCACCTCTTCTCACAGGTGGGAGCAACAGCTCTCCTCCCATGTTAACTGTGCAGGGTGCTGGGCTCACTCTGCCCTGGCTTAGATGCTTCTGACCAAGCTTTCCTCTTACTGCTAATGACCGTTGTGAACCATGACTGTGAACCAAATATGTCAGGACATCACCCAGACACAACTAGTAAAAGTATATTTTAACCTAGCAGGTTCTTTGGAAACGTGTATTTTCACTAACTTTAGGAAGCAAATGAAAAATTTGAAGGTGATGTGGCTTTGAGTCTTTGTGATGGTCATGTAGCCTCAGCTCATAGTGGAGAAGTTTTGAAACATCACCATGAAACAGAACTTGGGGAAAGACTTTTGCTAGAATGGAACAGTGGATTCTCTATTGTTAAACACTATTTTTGCTTTTGCAATTTAAACAAGAGAAACAAATCAGTCACCTGAAAAGGACAGGTGATTCCCAGGAAAGTCTAAAATATTGAAAATTAAGGTCTCATGAATCAAAGTAAAAAAGAGAGTTTAAGAACCAAACCAGTGTGTAGTGAGCCACTTGGGAAATTAGGCATTCTGGTTGTCCAGCATGACGAGGCATCCATAAACCACACCCCCTTGAGGTTTGAATCAGGGGCCAAGGCTTCAACTCCTAAAATAGGAGATGTAGCGTAATATATTGATTCGGGCTCCTAGGTCTATTAAGAAGGGGACTTCACGTTTGTATGGTGCTATGGGGATGATGACCCATGGTTCACTCGTTTCAGGCCACTGCACTATTCATTACAGGCAAGTCATATGGCAATGCAACGCCTAGACAAAATTGACTTTCCTCATCACGTCTCACTTGTAACTTCAAGAACGCTCTTGCCACAGGACTAGAACTCGCTCGTCCTTATTGAGAGGCCAACACAGCATGG
>JAWLRI010000869.1:2566804-2605118 GCA_034781795.1 Crypturellus tataupa
GTTAAAGCCACTGCCCATACCAGTAAAACATACTACTTTTCCTCTCATATGAATGAAGTGCAGTGCATAGCTCTTCCTGCACCACCCATTCCGTGACATTTCTTTACTCCAGCGTTTTTCCAGACTTTTTTTGTCTCCTTCAAAGGTTGCTAACATAGCCAAGCCCATTCTCCTTTCTTTGGCTGCTGCGGACATGGACAGGAACACAAACAGAATAACGTCTTTTCTCTCCTAAGGCAGCCAGAGCTTTCTGAAGCTTTCTGTAAGGTCTTCAGACTAAGGCTGAGGAATACGTGTAGCACCAGCCTGCTCCTGTAATTGTCTGACCATAGCTGTAAGATCTCCCACAGCCCCATGCCCGCCTTCCCCTGACGCTGACATTTTTTTCTGGTTTCCTCTTTCTGCGGCAGTGCTGCGTGTGCCTGGCAACACCATGCTCAGATCGGGCTCCCCCACAGCCCTGCATGGTCATCCTGCCAAGCAGGGCTCTGCCTGGCACTTGCTTTTGGTGGCCCATGGGCGCTTGGTGGCCTCCCAGCACAGACACCATAGACCTCAGCGATGCTCCTAGTTGTTCCTCCCCGCCACATTTAGATACCTCCTGCCCTTGAGAACTACTCCCGACCCAGAGAAGACAGAGCTTATTTTCTTGTGTTAGAGACAAGGACTTCTGATTATCAGTCCATTAAATACAGCCTTTGCTTTGAAAAGTCTTACTCTAGTGACAGAATCTTTGCTTTTGAACTTGTAGCAAAGTAAGGTATTAATGACATTATAACACATGTATTATGATATTAATTTTTCCCAAATTTTGTTTTTACAGAATGGCATAGGAATCACATTGATTAAAAGCTGGGAGAGGTTTATCTCAAGTGGAAAATGAACTTGGTTACGCTATTGTGATTCAATTTTATCTTAAAAGCATCTTAACAGAGAAATGGGGTAGGCAAATTATTTTAGATGGAAGAGAGTTTTTGCTACGTACAGCTCAGCTGCAACAGATGAAATGGGCAAAAGATAAGGGCGGAATTACTCGGGCTATTTTGCAGTACAGTATCTTAGACCTGCAATTACTCACAGCTGCTTGGGAGGTTTGACATAATCACAAAGTGAAAGCAGTCTGAGATGCTTTGCTCTCCAGGTGCTTTGCTCCTCAGGAAATGCTCCATTTTGGACAAAGACTCTGCTATGTGTCAAATGCATCCAGAAATCAGAGCCAGGCAAGGGTGTTCGGGGGATACTCCTACTCAGGTAGGTGTTAACGCCAGGGCTGTGCTCACTGGCAGGAGGGTGCAGGAGGTAGCTCTTAAGCCCTTGCTTGGCCGTGGCATTGAGTACAGCTAGCTTTGCACTGGAAATGCCCTGTTTTAAATGGATGCTTTGTTTCAATGTACAAGAGGAATCTCCAACTGTTTTTCTGGATCCCTGATGTGTTTTTGAACGGCATCCAAAATTTGGATCGGGACAGACAGGAAGCCAGACAGGGAGTTTCAGTATTTTCTGAGTCACACTGCCTCACACGCTAGGAGGATTGCTGCTCTCTGGAGAACCCAGCTGTGATGGAACTCGACTTGAAATTCCTTTAATGCTGACAGATGTACCAGCTGCTGTGCTGAAGAAATGTTCTTGTCTGGTGGAGGAGACAGGATAGAATCCTGAGTGTTTGGATGGGCGTTTATTCCTTGAAAACTTCTGCTACGACATACGTGTGGTCCAGCAGGAGTGAAAGGTTTGCTGCCATATGCAGAAGAACATATGCTTTCAGGGATTATTTGAAACCCTCACTGCCTTAGTACTTAGCTTTCCTGGGGGACTGTTTTTCATGATATCTAATATTTTGTAAAGGCCCATGCACTTAGAGGGGTTGGAAGTCAGCTGTAGTGATCAAATATAAGTAGAAAAAGACAAAATATTTTTTATTTTTTAAGAGATTCTTTTGGTTTTAGCAGTTTTACAAAAGTTGCTGTTGTTGTGCACAAAGCCGTTTCAGCAAAGAAGCATTCCAGAAGTGTGGCTATGGCTGATTGCTGCTGGAATAATTATCAAATTTGAAGATTGCAGCTAAGGGAGAGGTGAGTTCAGTGGGAGCTGGAACTTGGATCTGAAAGGGACACCTCATTGCTTGAATTGCGGCCAGTAGCAAAATTGTTTTTGATGAGTGAGAACCACTGTCCTCCAGAGCCCTGATTACATCTGCAGTGCTCAGGCTGCTGGTGGGTGAAGACAGGGAGTTCAAAAAGCTGCATCTTAATTGTGCTCAGACTGTAGAGCTGGTTCTACCCAAGCAACCACATCCAGAAAGCCAAGTATATTCAGGGCGTTGAACTCTCAGGGTGAGAAGATTTACTGTGGTCAACCAGGGCTATCCATCGCTGCACAGAATGAGAGCTGCGGGCAGCAGCTTTCTGCCCTCTCGGACCAGACCCGGAGCAGAGTCTGCAGAGCAGCCGAGAGGTGTAAACAGGTGTCTGGCAGTCCTCAAGTGCTCTTTGTGTGCAGGGTTTGGATGAGCGGCCACTCCATTTTGGAGTGAAAAACCAGATCTGTTTTTAGAGCTAGAGCCAGGTGACCTGCGTCGACCCAAGGCTCCGGCTGTGCCGTGGGTGACACGGACGGCAACCCCGAGCAGCCCGGGAGGAGGCTGCAGGGCTGGGTCTGTGACTTGGAGGATGTTGCCTCGCTCGCTAGCACCCATCATGCATTGACAGACCAGGTTTTAATTACTCTCCCCCACTCTGCACCAGCCTGTAATGAGCAGTTAACTCCTGAATGGGGAGGGTTGCAGTGTGAATTATTTTTTCCTCCTCTAACCTACTTTAACTAATTTCAGGATGCTGGCAGCTGACATGCATTATTTATACTGCTGCAAACCTTGTATTTTGGATGAGAAATGCTACTGCCAAGCTTCCTGCTTGTAATAAGAGTTCCTTTCACTAAATTACCTCCTCACACAGCCCAGGGCCACCCTTGCCAGCGCCCCAGCTGGTGCTACATGATGACTTTGTGGCATGGGGGGCCTCCTGGTTGCAGGAATCTGCTGGCTCGTGCCATGCTCGGCCGCACAGGGACAAGCTCCTGCACCAGCTAAGGGAGCGGATGAGCCGCAGAGGGAAGCTGACGTGGCATTGAGTGGCAGAAGTCCTGATTTTCCATGACCTGCTGTCTTGTGTTGCTACTTGAACCTGTGCAACCTGAATTTAAAGTGCTGCCGTCTTCCTCCCCCACCACCCGGCGTGGGTGACAACAGAAGGTGACGCAGGAGGACAACCAGCCCAGGCCCTGGAACAAAACGCTTTGAGATGCCTAAATCTGTCTCTGTCACAACGGATCAATTGCCAGAGCTTGTGCTTCTACCTCTTCTCGTTCGTTTGGGAGGTAACTCATTCTTAAGGGCTGAAATGGCTTCTGACAAACCTCCCCTTTGAAAACTGTGCTCAAGGACACTGTTCTTTCACTGTTTGCTCAGTCAAAAATATTCTGGTGAGGAATATTTTTTTTCTTCCCCTTGCTTTTATCTGAGGCAGCATAATAAAATACCTTAGATAAACAAATTTATTCTTGGAGAGATGTTTATTAAGCGCTGGCAATCCCTATGATAAATAATTTCTCTGGGAGAGAGACGGGGAGGAAAAAAAAAGTAGGCCAAGGAAATGATTTTAGTGCAGGGAATAATGCGGGAAGTGGAGGCCGGGCTGCGCTGGGAGCTGTGAGCCCGGACGCTCCCGCAGTGCCATCTACAGGGACCCGGCCACACGGGCAGAGGGGACGCAGGACAGGCGGCCGAAACAGCCTTGGTACCATTTACTGAGTGTTTTGACAGAGTCTGTCCCCCTCTGTGCCCCAGGTTCCCCTTGGTACGGGCTTCCCAGACACAGTGTTGTCCCAAGCAGCTTGCACGCAGGGCAGCCGGGTAAATGGGGTGGGAAATAAAGCAGTCGTGTGTGGGAATTACTCGTCCTTTCTGTTAGGGGAGAAATTAAACTGAAGGCAGGTTGCGAGGTGGAGGGGAGGAAATGCTTTGTGGCGGTTTGAAACAGATTTTGTTGTGTTGTTTTCAGTTCTTTTCAGTGAAATGAAACCCACAAAACTTTCATTTTGGGTCAACTTGGAATGTCCGGTTAGACCCAAATTAAACATTTTGTTTTGATTTGAGGTTATTTAACTCATAATGTAGCTCTTAATTTAGGTGGTTTTTAATCTTAGAAAAAACATGTCAAGCTGAAAAGCTACTGCTTGACAATACAGAATGGAAACATGTCAGCATATCCAAAATGAGGGTGTTCTCTCTGACAGTACTCTGAAATGCAATACCTTTAACTATTTTTTCTTTAAGATTCCCCTTAAACTATTAACAACCTTCTTTTCCCCCTCTCTATTTATACGTGACAACTATTCATGGAGCTCATCTGCCATTCACTTAGATCTCTTTAAATCTCAATTTCTCAGCAAATTTATTATCTGTCAACCCCCTAATCTCTTAGCTTGAGTGAATATACCACTTAACTAGTGAAGTGAGTTAAAGTGACATATCCCAGAATACATGAAGGATGTGTGGCTACCCCCGGAGACTTGGGCCTTAGCCACAGCCCTTCATTCCTTAGTAGTTCTGAACTCCACTACCTCTAGGAAAACATAGCTATAATGTAAGGTACTGTGCAAGGATGTGATAGTCTGCAGAAGAAAACTGGACAAAAATATTTTCTTGTAAAGTCTGCTCTGATAAATGATGTCTGCCAGGCAGACGAAGGAAGCTCCACGGGTGAGTTTGACCGTTGAACGCAGCACAGCCTAGGGTAAATTTTGGGGATGTGAAAGGTCACAAGATCCCTTCAGATTATGGTTTCGTGACTGCTGACTGATTTTGATGTTTCCATGCTGGCTGATGATAGAGAAATCTCCAGGAATATGTTTTGGCCTGTGCATGAGATAGGCTTTTGAAGTTTGATGCCGAATGTGTGGACTCTGGGTGGACTTGTACAATTTGAAGCAGAACAGCAGCCTCAGGATATGCCTTCGCTTTGCACTTCAGGGTCTTCAAAGGAGCTGGTGGGACACCAAAACCCCTCTTAAATTCATTCCTGCAGTAGGAGTAGGTCTCCCTGGAAGCAGCTTGATCTCATCATCCTGCAGGTTAGTTGCTAGCTCTGCATTGCACCTTTTGAGGGTTTGAGGAAGTCTGCGGACCTGCTTGTAGTTAGGATGCCTTTTAAACTGCTCTTTGGCTATCTGCTAAACCTGAGGGTTCAGCAACGTTATGGCAAACACTGGCTGCCCCATGAGGATCACCACCGGGAGTAGCTTTTCCAGCTGAAAAGTGATTTCCTGTCTGAGCTTGTGTGTGGATCAGACCGGTTATGCTAGGGTAAATAGAGGAGCTGGTTTGATCAGGCAGGGATAGGAAAGTTGTTTTCCCTCTCTGATGTAACTATATCCAAGCTCACAGTACAAAGGGAAAGTGGTTTTTGGCTGGGGAGAAAATCCAACTTTTCAAGGAAAGATGAAGTTAGCACACTTGTATCCGAGAGAAACGGGGAAAGCGGCCAAATTCTTTGCAGTGCATTTTGAATGTGGAGCAGTTTGCCTTAGGCAAATAGCAGCTGGGGCTTGCTATCTGCTACCTGCAGGTTAGCACGGGACGGATCCCTGGGGAAGGGGAGGCAGCATCCTTGTGGTTCTGCTGCTCATGGGCCAGCTGAGGACGTGCTTGGAGCGCGGGGCTGTTGCTGGTGACTCCAGCGCTTTCCGCCTTCGCGCAGACAGGGAAAAGGGCAGCTGGTACCCCTGCAAGGCGGCTGCAAGGAGACGGTGCAAGCCAGCTCGGGTCTGGTGGTGTTTTGGTATTCAGGTATTTCAGGTATTGAGGTGGAGGGGGAAGTGAAGGAAGGAAAAGAATCAGAGATGGAAAGAGATTAATTCTTGAAGCCTGTCTGCATTTTTTTACATAAATTCTGCTCTGCATCCGGACGGCTATGGCACAGACTGCAAAATCCCTGCTTCTGCTGTAGGCAGAGCACAGGATAAATATATATGGATGAATAAACAAGGCAAGTAATCCAATCTCATTGCTAGTGTTCAGTTCCTGCACTGTTGCTCTAGGCAACCAGCTTGAGTGGGGATATTGTCTATAACCTTAAAAACTGATTATAGGCTACTTCACTGCCTCATACTGTCTTAAAGAGGATTAGAAGAGAGTGTAAAGCTGGCTTAGGCACTATGTTAACAAAGCCTCAAAGGCATCTGCAGATTTCCTTGTTCATGCAGTGATTAACTTATTTAGTAACTGTGGAAAAAATGTGAACATTCAGGGAGCCGGGCTGATAATAATTAAGAGATGTAATTCCGCCATCGCGAGCCTTGCTCGGGCTGACAACGGTCTCTGCTAGCCGCGAACACGTCCCGCTTTGTTTCAGAGCTGCGGGTGGTTTTGTGCTCCGGCTTATGCAGGTTTCCCCGTTGTTTTTCAGCTGAAGGCGAAGCAGGGGGTGCAGCAGGGAGGGCACCCGCTCGTCCCAAGGCCTTTCCGCGTTCCCGGGGGCTGTTGGGTGCGGGGATGTCGTGCGGGGCTCTGGCCGCGGCAGTGTCATGGGCAGCGCTCACCTGCGGGCGCAAAAGGCAGCACGCGCCAGCACGGTGCTTCCTCTCGCTGCTGCTTTTAAACCCGAGGGGGAGAAAAACAAAGCGGGTGATAAAAACACCACCACAGTCCTGAGCTGCAGTCTGCAACGCATAGCAGCCAAAGAGGGAGAGCCTAAGGATAATAAATGATAAATAAACCAGTCCTGATTTCAAGTTTCGACAGTTTGACTTTACCAGATCAGATCCCGTTGGGTTGTTTCGTTTTGTTTCTGTTTTGTTTTTAACTCCTCCAAGGTTTTACAGAACTTGTCTTCTCCTCTCTTGTGTAGTGCATACGGATATCTGGCCACATCCTCTCACCCCTGCATGTAAAACCATGAGCTCCTGCATGACTCTTAACATTTAGGCTCCCTGTAAACACATCCAAGACCTATGTGATAAATCACTGGCTACTCTAACCAAGGGCTTATTTCTTGAGAGGTGCAGCACAGCTGTAACTATATTTAGAAATAATATTTGTACAGCTGATAAGCCATGACTGCACACTCATATACTTGAAGGCAGGACAGCTTTAATAAAAAAGTCTAATTGTGACCATCAATATGCTGCACATTTTCAAATATTTGCTCTCTATGTGAAGGAATTCTCCTCCTCTGCTTGCTGCCATGCAGCTGACAGCAAGATCTGCTTTCCCTTTTCAGAATGGTTAGTGAGTGGTGATTTCAGTTGCCCAACTTGATCGTGTCCTCTGGGCTGGATGTCACAATTGTTGAGCACTTGGTCTGACAAATAAGGCTTTTCTGTACTGAAAATAGCCAAAGCTGTTGGCTGCTCCTGGATATCTTGGCTTGGTTTTATCCTGAAAGCAGAATCAGTTATTTGCTGAAACAAATACAAGTGACCTGAAATACTGCCAAAATTATGTTAACTTCAGTGCATTCTCAACTGTGAAGGTCTTCAGACACCAAACCTCTTATTCACAAGAATGAGAGACACCTCGAAACTGACGGTAGCAAGGTTACCAGCACCTCTGATATGGATCGTAATCCTTCATTTTTTGTCAGACCTGACCTGGACAAGTTGCTGAGAATGGTTCTGTTGATATATGGTCCATATTTCACCTAACACATTGCCCTTGTGGAAAAACAAGATCCATATCTTGTTGTGTAATGAGATGATTTCATGATTTCCTACAGAAGTTCCATGAAAATCTGAATTCTTAGTGGAATCATCTCTCTCTCCTCCCCCTGGGGCTTTCAGTGTTTTGTGGGAAGAAATTAAATGTAGAAATTGAGTTACAATGTGACAGACTAAAACTCGTTATCCTTCTGCTTTGCTAGTGTGTATTTTGTGCTTACTGGAGTACAGTATAGCCAGGGTGATGCATTGCTCTCCTTCAATGAGAAGGATAGAGAAAGGCTGGAGAAGTTGAATGATTATGAAATGGCTGTTATTTCTCAGCGTTCCAGAAATTGAATTTCTCTTGTTTCCATCTCATTCTTATGGAGATCCAATTTTAAGGCAGTTCTGACCTCTGTGTACTACATCTCCCACATACAGCTTAGAAGAAAAAAACGATTACTTGCTAGTAGTAAAGCAGGGACATTTTTGAACCTAGAACCTAGAACCCACAAACTGAAGCATCAGAAGTTCCACAGGAACTTAAGGAAAAATTACCTGACAGTGAGGGTGACAGAGGACTGGAACAGGCTGCCCAGAGAGGCTGTGGAGTCTCTTCTGGAGATCTTCCAAACCTGCCTGGATGCAGCCCTGTGCCACATGCTCTGGGTGACCCTCTGGGTGCAGAGGGTTTGGACTAGATGACCTCTAGAGGTCTCTTAAGCATTCTATGATTCTAGTTTTGGGAGGCGCATGAATCCTGGTAACAGTTCTGTAGGTTTTTGCTAATGGGTAGAAATGGGTTTTGGTCTTAAAGAAGTAGAAAAGCACTTTGTGTCTTCTGTCTCTCTACTTGTTTGCCTGTCCTCGCTTCAGCCCCTGATAAAGGGATGAGATTTTCAAACTCTCACAACCTTGACCTGTTAAATTTGTCAGCAAATTCAGCTCAAATTTTGAAAATTCTACCTCCCTTTCTGTTTCTGTCTTTCCCAGGAGAGGGAGATTCATGACAGTGAATGCAAAGGCAACACTACTGGTTTTAAGGAGAACAATTAGAGACCTGTGTGTGCTGTTCCACTTAGCTTCCTTCAGGAAAATAGGTGCTTTCAAATGCTGCTCTGGTGTTAACAACTCTTCTGAATCCATCACTGTAGCAATGTGAGTTTCATTCAGCATCTATAGAAGAAACCAAAGTAGCATCTTACGGGTGAAGAATCTCCATTTTAACCTTTCCAAATGTCAATGGTTCTAAACCTGCATGCATCACTTAGCATTCAGGTTTACTCACCACTTACTAACAGCATCCCTTGCTACCCTTGAAAATGTTTTCTCAGTAAGTGTCATCAGGAAAACAGCTTAAGTACTTTGTAGTTGTTCTGGTCCTATCTGGTTCCTTCCTCTTCCTTTCTATCTCTTGAACCAGTGTACATTAACAGTTTTCCCTATAATTATATTATTTCATCTGCTTCCCTGCAGACCAGAACTACTTAGTGTGTTTAGTGGCTCCCAGGGCAGGCATTGGGATTAGTTGATCTTTACCTTTAAAGGTAAAGGTGTACAGTAGGTGCAGTGTTGGATTTTCTGTCTTCCTTCAAGGTAACTGTATCTGTTTGTCAAAGACCAGCTGGCTCCTTTTATATGGGTCAGGGAAACATCAAAAGATGCTTACAAGTTTGGTTTGCTGTCTCATCAGCCATAAGCTGGTCCCTACTCATCCCCTATGTAGGGGTGCTAGTGTAAAGCAAAGTCCTCCGAGTGTTGCCTTGAAAGAGGGTTTTTCACAGCACACCTTGGCCTTCAAATCTTACTCATTTTCAGGGAAACTCTGGTGGCCACATAGAGACTTGACTGAGGAGAGGAGCTTCCAGCAGGACTAACTTCTTACAGCAGCTCTGGACAGAAAAATCGTTTTGCTGTATTAGTAAAGAGAAACTGGTGAGAGGTTCTGGTGGCGGAAGGCAAAAGAGTGATACAAAACAATTTATGCTCCAGAATTTGCCTCTCATCTAAGAAATCAGCAGTAGCATCATTCTCTGAGTAGCTAATGTCTGTAGTTCCTGCTAATACCCATGTACAGGGGATGAGCTGGATTCCACGCGAGAGATTTTCCTGGCAGTGCAGCCGTGTCCATCGCACGTGCATGTATCTCCCTTGTGCAAGGGCTGTGCATCAGAGCTAAAACCAGCGGCATTATTCCAGAGTCCTGGAATAACACTTTGAGTCTGGTTCAGAGCCACATTTTTAATGAATGAGTAATCTCTTCTATTCCTCCTTTTTAAATTGTTAGTTCCTCAAAATGCAGGGGGAAGGGATAAGATTTTCCTCCAGGTCTGAGGGGGATGGCCAGTAGATCCAGAGAACAAGGTCGACAGCTTGAGCTTGTTGCAGACTTGGGCAAGGAGAAAGAGCTTGTCCCCTCTCTCCAAGGAAAACAGACACATGCTCCCCATGTGTGGGGAGAATAGCACTGTAAATCATTTCATTCATTTCTCCTCCAGGGAGTTGTTTATGTCGAGTTTTAAAGCTGTTCTGCGAATGAAACTCCACTGCTCCTCCGTGCTGTCCTCGATTGTGGACAGAGCTGCTGAGGGAACTGAGTGTTTTCCAAAAGCAACAGCCCCTGCCTGCCAACCCACCAGGTTGCAGCATCTGCAGACAGGAGAGGGGAATGTGAAATACAGAGGTTGGTTTATTAAAGGCATCGGGTTTGGTTTTGTGTTGGCTGCTCCTTCTTGGGAACAAGCTGCTGTTTTCCAGGTAAAAGTGGGGATTTGTGTGTGGCAATGTGCTTGGGAAATTGTCAGTATAACCCCTCTTCGCTGGAGTGCTGAGTACAAATATTGCCCAATGTCATTGAGACTTGGTCACTGAGTGGCTGTTGCAGCTCTGTGGCATAGGGACTGCTTCTCTCTGTCCTTGGTGCTCTCTGCAGGGGGCTCTGAGATGTCTGGGGTTGATGTCTCCCTAACATCTACAGGTGGTTCTTCAATAAAAGTCACAGGAACTCTTTTTTCCCTCTTTGAAATATCTTAGCAAAACTATGCTGCTTGAAAACACTTCTTTTCTTGTGTGTGGAGAAAGTTTTGTGTAAATTGCTTATGAATTTAAACATATAGAAATGTTTGTTTATGCAAATGGTAAAATCCCCTTCCAAAATAACACATGCCCAAGAGGGTTCTCCTGGGTCATCAAGCCTGCTGCCTTGCTGCTGTGTATAATCTCACTGTATAATTTCTCTTGCAAACTCACCCCGAGTGAATCCCTGTTTTTTTCTTCACTATGTGTTGAGAAATAGCTACAATTGGATTATTTATTTGTCAGATTCTTTTCTAGTTGTATTTTCATCTCTCATGCTGTTTCTCTGCATCATTCCTTGAAATCTTTGTAATTGCATACTCTGGAGCCATGACAGCTTCCCAAGCAAACAGGTTGTTGTAGCTGCACAGCTTCACTCAGGAGTCAGATTCACTGGCACTGACGCTCAGACTCTTTTGGCTGAGAGTGTCCCTTGCTATTAGCGAGCAGGTAAAAGAATCTGCTTTTATGTCCTGCAGAGCGGTAGGCCTGGATTTATTTTCTAGATATGACACAAACATTTCCATGTGGTACTGGGCAAGTAAATTAATTTCTCTTTACAACATATCCCCCCTCTCTGCTGTGTACTATGGTCTTTATCTGGTTGTCAGTTGAGGGTAAGTTCATTAGGAGGGAGGCTATTTTCCTGTGTTTATATGTAGCTGTGTCGTAATTAAGGTCCCTGGGTATTGCCTTCATTCCCACTATAACATCAGCAAATTATACTTCAATAAATCACACATCATGGGTAATATGTGTTCAGCTCAGTTTCAGTGTAAAATACAAAGCTCAAACGATGGTAACCTAAACTGGTAATAAAATAGCTAGCATTGCACTTGTAAATACTTAATTTGCAAATGTTTAGAGAATTAGGTACCTGTTATAAATCCTTATCGTGAGCTCAGCACCCTGGTGGTAATCGGTGAGCTATATCTCACTTCATTATGCGTGAATGTGTAATTTTCCAAAAGCAGAAACGTGGCCTCCAAGGGCACACACATTAACGGTGTTCGAATGAACCAATTTGTTTCCTACCCGATGTGTTTATCTTCCAGCTCGTCCTTCTGAGTGCCTGCAGAGAGGTTAATGGCTCACGCTTCCCTGTCAAGGGAGGCACTGATTTAACCTCCGCGGTGTCTGGATCCTTGATTGTCTTTGGCCTTTGGTATGTTGAAAGGGAACAGCCGTGTCCTGCCTGTTAGTGCAGATGTGAGAGGGTCCTCTTTAAATTATCACACGTGTCCAAGATTAAATGGGATCCTGTTTCTCTTGCGTGATGTGGCCCTGATTCATGTGGTACATGATGCTTTGGGAGCACTAGTGCTTCCTTTAGCAAAGTCTTTTTGCCATTTTAAACCCATTAACAACTACTGGAGCAACTGAATGTGTTCAAGTGTCAACAAGTTGAAGTTACTCTTAGTTGAGTCAGTGAAAGAATCATTCAGTCTTTAAGGCAGTGCAGTTTAATTAATGGAATGAAACCTTAGAGAGCATAAGGTGTTTTCAGTGAGATCACAACCAATGTGAGACAGAGCTAGTTAAGATTATGCTACAGTTTGCAAAGTATTGGGAAAAGAAGAGAGAGAAACAGAGACAGACAGACAAGGAGCTTTCTCCTAGGGTAGAAAAAGAATGTGATCAGTAGTTGTGAGTAAGAAGCCACAAGAGCCATTGTGGGAATGAGGAATACAACCGTGTATTAGCCTAGTAGCTAATGGTCTCAGGGCGGTCTGGAAGAGCTGAGGAGGTACTTAGAGACTGTGCAGAAAAAGCAAGGAGAAAAGCCTTCCCAGAGACTGGTGCTGTTGAACTCAACCCTCAGACCAATCTCCAGGGCATAGCTCCTGCTCCAGCACCCTGCAACATGAGTCACCAATTACCTGGTCCCACCATTCCTGACCGGGCTTGTTTCCCCCCCACTTGAGTATTTCTGGATGCACGAGCGACTGAATCTTGGACAGCACGTTGCTACTTGCAGCAAATTTGTTGAAGTAAATCTTTAAGCAGAAGCTGAGAAAATAGCAAATGCATTCGCAGAATTGAGATTTATTACTGAATGGTGCGGAAACATATAGAAAAGGAAATGAAACACTTGTACATTGTTTCCAGGCAGCAACAGTCAAAATTTTCATATGCAGGTGTCCCAAGAAGGCATCTAGTTGAGGATATGTGTTTAAAGAGGGGTGGCAGCTGTCCTGATGCTCGAGAGTGTCAGACCCAAGTTTTACCGAGATGAAGATGTGTCCTTAGTGCCTGTGACTGCAAGTGTGGCTTTTTCAAGACAACTCAGGTGAATTAGGAGCAGAGTCATGAATGATAATGTACCTCCTTTGGCACCCAAATTTGAAAACTGCAGCCTAATTAGATAC
The DNA here is from genome assembly GCA_034781795.1 of Crypturellus tataupa. Lineage (NCBI taxonomy): Eukaryota > Metazoa > Chordata > Aves > Tinamiformes > Tinamidae > Crypturellus > Crypturellus tataupa. Next base: position 2,579,944 of record JAWLRI010000869.1, read on the forward strand.
GCTCCAATTATTAGTATTATTTGGTACTTAGCAGCTGCAGTTGAAGACTCAGGACAGCTTTGTGCTAGATGCTGCAAATAGACATAATAAGAAAAAAATAACCTTGAAGGAGCTTAAACATCCCTGCCTCAGAGACAATGAAGAAATACAACTGGCTGGGAAGCAAGGGGAGATGGGGAGATACCTGTGAAATACATTTGATCAAGTCTCAAAAGAATTCAGTGTTGTCTAAATCTGGGCTCTGAGCTATTACGGAGGGTAAGTACCATTAAGTAGGCAGGAATGACTGTCTCTAAGCAAAAGGAATATTTATTTCTAAGCTTGAGTAATAATTACCATGGTGAATTCAGTGAATTTTAAAGGAAACAATTAGGCCAGAATTAGGGAGGTGGGAAGAAAAGCCAAAACCCAACAGTACAAGCTCCTTCCTCCTCCCCTAACCTTCCCTCACAATTCCCTTCCTGCTGTCCACTTGCTGTGTTAACATTGAATTAGAATGAAAATTAAAGTATATCTAAATGTAGCCTTGCCCCTGGGAACGGGAGTGGATATGTCATCAGGGATCTGTCAGAGTCAATAACATTTCTCCTGCAGCCTCGAGCCGTGCCTCAAGATCTAACATTTCTGTCTGAATTATCAGCTAATGCTCTGACAAATTGCCTGTGATTTTCTTTTTTTCTCCCTGAGTGGATGTGCCTGGTCTGCAGATTAGGTAAACACGGCCTGGCCCTGGTGTATGGCGGTGCCTGATGATCTCCAGCCAGACATTTCTGTCAAGCTGTGAGAGCAGGAGGGTCTCCTGGTAGGAGGTGGGAGGCAGCAGGATTATCCAGGCTGCCTGCAGATGTTTTCAGGTTTAGGGCTGTTACAGCAACGAGCTCTCGCTTGGAAGGCACCCGCTGGCTGGGACAACAAGAAGTGATAGAGCTGGAGATTGAGGAAATGACAGGGTTTGAGCAGCAGGACTGCAAGTGATAGGTAGGATGCATGTGAATATCATCTGTTTTGCTAAGCTAGAGGCTGGGCTGGCTTTCCTCTCCGGAGAAGGCAGGTGTTACAACTGTAGTCACCTCCTCGAAATGTGCCACAAATTCAAGGTGATTTTATGGTGTATCTTGGGAAACGCTGCTGCACGGGTGCAGGCCAGGCCTGAAGCTCGGGCAGGGACCGTGGTGACACATTCCCTAGAGCAGCCTCCTCCCCGCGCATCGGGCCTGGCTAGTGGGTGTTCACACACCTCCCGCAAAGCCGAGTCCTCTCTTGAAAGCCTTAGTGCTTCTCGGCGTGCGGAAGGTGCCATGCGCAGGCACCGGGAGGCCGTGTGTCTCTGGCCCAAAGGTTCAAGTGCATTTTGAACCCGATGAGTTACCAGCATTGGCTGTCTAATCTCCAGCTACGTTAAAGCAGGAGCGCCTGTTCGTGTACCGCTGTGGAAATTAATTTCCTTGAAGCATGAGCTGTTTTTTAAACACTATGGGTGTGGTGACAGTCTACAATTCTAATCTTGAAATAAGATCATGAATGAGGGAAAGGAAGGTGAAATTCTCATCTGTACTGTCTTGTCAAGATTTACATGTGGTGCTGCTACTCTTTGCTCTGTAAGTCTCCATGGATATGCTCTGGCTCTGTCCTTTCCCCATTTCTGTGCTCACACACAAAAATGAGGCATTATTACCCCCTTTTCTGCTCCTCTTGTCTGGAACTGTGTCCCTGTCACCTCCATGAATGATTTCCCAGTGTATCTTAAATTCTAGCTGAGAACATACAGCTTTGCTTGCCCTTACCCTTGCTTGTTATTAACTTTTAGCAGCTATTTTCTCTGAAATGTTTGGGAATTCGGCATTACTGTACTCTGTTCCTTTAGGCTGAGAGTTTTGTTGTCCTAAAGCCCTTTGAAATCGATAGGACTTAGGTCCCAAATTTCACTAGGCTCCCTTTGCAAATTCCAGCCTACTGCTTTCTCTGGGTGAGAATCTTAAGAAAAAAAGCTCTGAGAAATGCAGGACTGGAGCCGGGCATGTGGTGAAGACACCTCAGTGCTTGACAGACGAGCTGAGGCACAGCTAGAAATATTCATGTATCGTTCTGGGAAGCCAAGTGGCTAGAAGGTAGATATTTGTAATCCTTCTCGTGCCTCCATATAAACACGTGCAGCAGCCACTAATAGAAATGCAGTTCTGGATTCTCTCTGAGCAGTCTCAGGCCAGGCATGCTGGCATTTTATTACATGCTCTGCATAGATTTAAAAGGGAAGGGATTCAGGAGGAAGGAGAAACAATGGGCTTTACAATCTACAGTAGTAAAATAATTATTAATTAAAAGTATTTAAAACAATAGACAGAGAATGATTTTTAAAAAGTGTTTTAGAGGGTTAAAATTTTTGGTATAATGATGTGCAGTGTTCATAAATAAAACTGTTAGGATGGAATTTAGCAGTACAAATTATCATTGCTTATTTAAAAAATATTTTTTCACCTACCAGAACTGCACATAAAAAACTCCTTTAGTTTTCATGTAGCAGTCTATATGTGGAAGGCAGGTAGATAAAATCTTTCAAGTAGTCTTGCAAGATGGATTGCATTTTCAATAGACTGGAGACTTGGTAGCTCTTAGATACAGCAAAGGCCATCTGAGCAGGTGAAGGGAAATGAATGGGTCATCCCTCTCAAGAGCCATGTGTGTGGCCAAGGTTTCACTAAACGTAGAAATAGTGACTGACTGGCATGAAACTTGTATGGTCTGTGCCCAGAGAGACTGCTGAAGTCCCCATAGAACCTCATATGCTGGAAACCTCATTCAAAGGGTGTGTGGGGTGTGTGGGGTTTTTTTTTTTTTTTAAATTGGGAGAGTTAGTAAATAAAAAGATAGTGACATTAAAGCAACTTGTTGCATGGGAAGGCACAGTGACACCTGTGAGCTCTTGGTTCACACTACTTGGAAGGGATGCAGCAAGAGGGGTAATATGGGGATAGTGTCCACACTTCGGGGTAGAAGAGCTTTAAGATTACTCATACTGCAAAAAGAAAACTTTTCTTGATGTTTCTTTGATACCATAAGCCTACTTCCACACTAAGTTTGTGTAGGTATAATGAAATAAAGAATTTGCCCATTGTAATGCATAAAGGCTATTTCTCTTGCCATTAAAGTTTCATGTAAAAGTTCCACAGCCAGCCACTTGCTCCTATTTATAGGTATCTTCCTTGCCTTCAACAATATTAAACTCTTTTGTTATAGAAAGCTACTCTGAAAATGAGCCAGCCTAGTAAATAAAACATTTGCTTGCTTCTCTGGCATACTTATCTCCACAGAGCAATATACTGAGTAATCTTTTTTGCCATCCATTTATGTCAACACATTATTGCGGCGCTCTTTAAGCAGCTCAACGCGCACGTTCCCGGACGAGCTGCAAGAGCTCAGGAGCTGCAGCGCGTGCGGAGAGCTGCTCTGACGGGAGCTGTGCTGGGGACAGAGGGGTGACAAGCCAGGGAGAGCCAAAGGATTTGGTGGCCCTTTGGGGTGCGGGACAGGCAGACTTGGCATTGGAGTCGTGGATTCCATGGGGGTAGAAAGTCTTGGGAAAGGAGTAGGTGTGTTTTTTCACATCTGTGCATGCAAATATATCTTGATTTGAAGCCTGTAAGTCCTAAAGCCTGTTTGTCACAGCAGTTTCGTATCAGCTTGTGCGGCTTTCTGTAGCAGGAAAGCATTATGGATAATTCTGCAGTAAGAAACCAAAGAGACTGATATTTTTCCATGTTTACAGTATGCATTTGTAGCTCCGTCCAAGTTGTTTGAAAACAAAACCATTTGCTTATTAAGCTCTTTCCTTATCAAACCAAGTGTGGATACTCCTGTTTCTCTTGCCTACCAACTTGAGGAAGCGTGATCGAGTATGTTGACTGCAGAGTTACTGGAAAGGAACCAGATGCATGAGATAACATATCTTATCTCCCAGAGGAGCATATAAACAGTCTGTCTTCAGGGCATACTCCAACTGCTGATTAGGGTGGGAGCAGGGAAGGAATGTCCTTTCTCTACAGGTTGCCTGTTTTAGAATTATCTTCCCTTCTGTCTCCAGCTCCTGTGCCAGTGTTTTCCAGAGATGAGACCTGAGTTGCCACAGGCCTCTCTTATTGATTTTAACAATGCTGATTTTCCAGAATTGCTGTTCCTTGGTTCTTCTCACGATTCTCACGATTAAGATGAAATCTAAACTCTCTTACAGTAGTTGTACATATGAATCCTGCTGACTTGCTGGGGACTTATGCCTCTATTCAGAGAATTCAGAAGCAGAGGTGAATGGGCCAGTGTGATCAGATTTTCTTAGTCTTCTGTTAGGTATGAGAGTCAAATACATGGGAGGATCAAGGGCTTTTCCTTGATTTCCTTGGGCAAACTCCTGCGAGGAGAGGGCCAGTCTAAGATCAGAGGACATTCAACAGGCTAAGAGGTTATTGTAGCTTTGGTGTGTTCTGCTTTCTCTGATAATCGGGACAGAATGTCCCAACGCTTATCCAGTGTAAAATCTGGACTCTCTTTTTTGCAATAAATATGTCTCAGCTCACATCCAACAACTGGAGGAATTTTTTATTTCTTCATATTTAATCATTCAGTTCTTCCAAAAGCTCTCGCAAAAGGCAATCCTAATAGTGCAACTGCTCTGTACCTGCAATGTCCTTTACTAAAGCACAGCAGAATGAAAACCTGTCTGCTGGAGGTTATGTTCTCCATTTGTGTGAACTCAGGTAAGGATTGATCATGTTCTAACTCACCTGGAAAGGTATCCATGAATTATTTTGCCAGCTAAATGCACAGGACTACACCTATTTTTCAAAGACACAGGAGAAAACTGCTTTAGGTATCTTGGCTACAAGTGGAGCAAGTTATTCTCAATGCTGCTTTGAACCAAGATAAGAACTAGGGAAAAAGAAATCACCAGAGAAGGAGGGAAAGGTTTGATACTGACTGTAACTTTGTCCATGTGACTGTGTTTCAGAAGGAGATGTCCGTGTGGCTTCACCTGCAATTGCTGGTGCACAGCCTGGGAACTCAGGGCACATAAAACGCCCTGAGCTACTCTGTGTTGCTGAGTCAAATGCTCTGTTCTTGTGTGTTAACGCTGTGCTGCAAGTGCTGTACTGCTTTGTGCTCGTGCACGGTGTTAGCACGGAGGTGACCCCAGGCTCTCCAACACCAGTCAGTAGAAAGCGCTGAGGAGCAGGAGCTGTGCATGCATAGGACACACTGCGCCAGCAGCACGTACTAGCATCTGACCTAAACCAGATCTTCCTTGATTGTCACTATCACCGATGGTGGCGTTGTCCCTGAGCTGCTTTGATGCTAGAGGTAAGCCTGATATAAGACAAGCCTATGTTCAAATGGGGCATCAAGAAGTTATTTGTAGCTTGCTTTTTTTCCCCCTGTCAAGCTGGATTAGTGGATGTGTTCTTTAGAAACCTCTTCTGACCTTCTTGCCAGTAACACAAACCTCCCATTGACTTGATGCTGCTGTAGAGCAGCAGCTCTGCCAGCCCAGCAGCCTCCCCTGTGCACCAGCCTCTCCCGGGCTGCCCTCTCACCTGGAGTGTTTGCAGTGTTGCCGGAATAGCGGAGGAGCCAGGCCAGCCTGGTCCTGCCTGCCCTGGCACAAGGGGTGCTGCTGCTAGTTGATCCCCGGCTGCCAATGAGCCAAACAGCGTCACCAGTCAAGTTCTCCATCACCTTGGAGGGGCCAAAGAAGAGAAATTTGATGTATAAACGCAAGCCCAAAAAGTTACTGAGTGCCTGTGCTGTTGTTTATACATTTAGATACTGTGATTAAATTACATACATAATGCATAGTGTTTGTAATACATTATTAATAATAATAATAATACTGTCTTGTATTATTCGGCTAGAAGAGGCATGCTCCGTGTGATGGTTCATTGGTCTATTCACACACAATTTTCATACATCTCTAAAGATTACCATTTTAACAGCTTTTTGTATGGATACTGCCAGGCAGATACATTTAACAGTGCATAAATCTAATTCCCTCCGCACTCAATTTTCTCAGGCAGCAGAATCAATTTGAATCTGTCAGGATTTTATTCTAAAGTCTATTAATGCCTCCTGCCTTTTCTGTGTTTCTTTCCCCTCTCTCTGTGTCTCTCTTAACAATCTCACTCTTTCATGAATTCATTCAGCTGCAGAAAAAGATGCCCCACTGATACAAACACTCTTTTATCCTTTTACAAGGGAAACCTAATTAGGTGTGAAGGAGACACGAGGAAGGTCACAATTAGCCCTGCGGCAATAAAGGTTAACAGTTGTGAAATGCTGTAATAATGCTGTTGAACTTTGTTATTATCAATAATGACGGCCTTTGACAAGGTTGGCTTCAGTATTCCTCGCAGCCAACGCGAGGGGCTTCTCCCGTTCCCATCTCCTTGGTGGGGCTTTCCTGCACCTTGCCTGCCCCCAGCCTCTCCGCTCACTCCTGCTTGTGAGCTGGGTCGCAATGCAGGGGCTCCTGACACCCTGCGTGGCAGTATATATACATATATAATACGTGTATATACACGCACATCTTTTAAATTATCTTCTTAATAGAGCTTGTGATGAAGGCTTGTTTGCCATGCCTGTTAACTCTTGGTTAAAGAAAGCTAATGTGTGTGGGGGTACTTTGCTATTCTTGACAGGAATGATGTTGCCCAATTAAGAGCTAAACTGGAGATGGTAATGAGTAATAGGAAGTGTTCCCTGGTCATGTAGCCCTTCAGAATTTAGTGGAAACTGTTATATTCTTTGCTCTTAAAAGCCAGTGGATCTGTAACATCATCCAGAGGCTTCTGGGGAAAAAAATTGCCAGTGTTGGTTAACTGTAGTGTCTGTATCCACTCTCTTAAATCTATAGAATGGAATGGACTGTAAACCAAGCATTTTAAATCCCCCTTTATAGGGTCGTTTTTTAAGCTGTTTTTATGCCTGTTGAAGAATGTTACAGAGCAGCTTGAATCCATCAAAGACATTAATCTCCCTATTGCTTTTTAGTAGGTCTATTGTAGAAGCAGGATCACACTCGTGATTGCTAAACCTGTAACTTGGTTTTCATGTCTCCTTTACGCTGCAAATGTGGTTCCACAGCTGTTAATACGTGATCTGTACCCTGCTAGATCATGTGTGGTTCCAGTGTGGGCATGTGACTTCATTTCTTTTGAAGTGAAGTGCATGATAAGGGATTTAATATGAACTTTACGCTTTCAAGCTTTCCTTTGGCAGTTTGAGTGATCCCTCATCGTGGTAGGCTGTGCCCTGGTACAGACTGAACGAGCAAAGTGAATAATGTTTTGGGTCCTCAGACCACACTGCTTTGGATCTGTTATCCGAGGTTTACGGGGCATCTGTCTTGATGTCTTTCTTTTGGGATGCTGAGCAGGCTTGTGCTCTTTGACTTGTGTGCCCTTGAGTTTTTAAGGGTCAAGAATCTCATTCAACCTTTACTCTCCAGTTGACCTGGAATTTGGACAATTACACGATGGTGCATAAGTCGGGAAACTTTTGTCCTAGGCTCTTGATAGACTCAGTGGAGAGAGGGAGAAACAATTGAGGCCTCATTGGGCTGAACAGTCTTTCACGAATTTGCCTCTTTCCTGCCCTGTCCTGGAAGGGATCTTGGATGGCTGTAATTTGAACTTGAACAACTCGGGGAAATGCTTAATAATGCTTAATGAGCAAATGATAAAATTAAATTGTAGAAAGTAAAGCCTTGAATAGTGTATCAAAGGTAGAGTACAATAAATAACCAAGGCTTGATATATGTATGTATGTATATGTGTATATATTTATATGCACACATGTACATTCATGTAAGTTATAGATGAATGCGCATAGTTAGTTCTCTCGCTCTCACTGCTCCTCAAGGCAGATTCTTGTCTTCTCCAGTGAGATCGCATTGTAACATAATATGCAGCAATTGCTGTCTCCTACTAAGGCTCCAAATAATGTTATGTTTGGACTCTTACTGGCATTAAGCCACATCCCATTTTCATCTCCAAATAGTTGAGACTATATCCTGTTTAACTAGCCCTCTGGAAAAATATCAATAAAACAGGATATACTTGAGGTTATTTATGCCTTCTAGAGAGGACTGGTTCTTGCACAGACACTTGAACAGTTTTGAAAGCTTGTGCGGATGGCATGCACAAGTGCAGGAAGGTAATGGCTTCCACACTGCCCCCAAACTCCGTGAGTCATGCAGTGTTTGACAAGGAGAGCATGTGCTGCAAGTAGCTTAATTCACGGTTCAAGGGTGAAGTTCAACCCCCGTGTTCAGAGAGTGCAGACACAGATCACTGGACACCTTCTAGTTGTCTTGCTTCATTGACTTCTTGCTTCTATGGGGTTGTCAAGTTCACAAAATGCCCAGAGACCTATTTCAAACTGGTAAATTTGCCCTGCTCCACTGATGTTGACTGAATTATGCTGATTTCTACCAGCTGAGGGGCTGGCTGAATAAAAAATTATAATCCAGCGAAAATATTCAAAAGTATGAGAGAATTGCAGAATTTTGCAATTTTCCAAGTGCAGAGAGTTGAGCTACCTTCTAATAGACACCAGAGGATGGAAACCTCCCTATAGAGTTGATCATAAATCCCTGTCAGATGCATCTTCTATAGGGCTGCTCTTTCCTGCACCCTTCCCAGTGACAGTATGTAATATGCAAAATCTTTCAGAAGGGATATTTTTGCTGCAGAATATTGTAAACTTTATTCATTAAGTGATTCATATATATGAGCAAAATGAAGCTGTTGAGTCTCCCAGTTGTCCATGCTGCAGTCAGTGAACATTTATCTTGCTAACGCTGCTGTATCACCATCCCTATCCAGTTGGTAGGAGCATTTATTTGCATAAGGCAGCAGATTTTTCATTTATAAAGCTAAGGACGTGCATGTCCTTGTACTTCAGCAAGGAGTCTGTCAAATGATTGACATTAAATGATGATTTTTATCACAATATTGATCAAAAAGGTTCTTACGCTTTTATTTTATCATATAGATATATCTAATCTCCATTCTATCCAGTCAGTACAATATGTTGCTTGCCAGACTAGAAAATGATGTATTAGCCATCTGGGCAATGGGCCCAACCCTGGGCAAGATTAGTGCTTCAATTAGCTGCTGATAGCATTCCATTAGAATATTGGTTTCAAAGAGCACTAAACAGGAATGTTGTGCTTTGATTTTCAGATTTAATTACTTCCATCAGGGCTATAAATGAACTCATTAGTCTTAGTGGCTCTAAAACCTAGAGACAATAGCATGTTATTGCTATTGTTGTTATGGTTTGTGCAAACATTGCCTTCCAAATGCTATTAGGGATGGCTATCAACCTTGCTTCTCTTCCTGATGTAGCTGCCTGGCTGACCCTGAAGAGCAGCTTTGGAGTAAACGTGTGCTTCTCTTTACTGTTGTGCTCTGTTGTTGGGACCTGCTAGCAAATACTAGTTTCATTTGAGGGATTATTGCATACAGAGAGAGTCAGTAAGAAAACGACTGAACTTTCAGAAAGAAAAGGATTGAACTGACACATTGGCAATGTTTGGCTTTTCTTAGCATTTGCGTGTTCTTTTACTTTGTTTTTCCTTTCTGTTTCTTAAATTTCTTTATTAAGTTTTGCCAGAGCCTCTAGGGATCTTGAAGCTCTGCTTTTCTATCCATTGCATCATTTTTCCTAACCGTTGGGAATATGGGGGAAGAAATAAAAATTCTGCGATCGCTGACATCAGTAAGGCCAGGATCTTACCTTTGACTTATAGCAAACAAGTAATTTTATATTCAGAAGAACAAGGAGACTCCATTGTCTTTAAGCTTCTGTTAGTCACTTGCCTCTTTCCCCCTTCCTTGTCCTCTTCTGCTCTGAGCCAGCAGTCTGCTAGGAACAGGCACCAGTTATGTGGCTGCTTTCACAGAGCATGAAGCTCAACTCGAAGAGGAGGGGAGAGCATGCACGTCGAGTGGAGGCATGTTGCTGCGTGGGCTCTGCAGAGCGTTGAGGTGGCAGCCAGGAGCAGAGGGCAGTTTTTGCCGTGTCGTTTCTTCTGCTCTGGTCTCAGTTCCCTTCTCAGCTGTGTCCCTTGCAGAGGATGGGAGTGAGGCCCACAGAGAAGGGAGGCAAACATCCCTGCCTGCTCAGGGGGAGCTCAAAGCCCGTGGTGGAGTTGGCTGCTGTCTGGGGATGTAATTAAATATTTTTTCAGGTTTTCTATGCCTGTCTCATTTCTGGAGCCATTCTCTACTGTTTAACAATAGAGCTATGTCTCTCCTTCCCTCTTCCTCCCTCCCTGGGTTTCCTGTCCTTAGGGGCACAGCCTGATGGATGTGCTTGTTTTTCTGGATTGGTAATGCTGAAGAGATGGGAAGAATGGAAGTGGGGATTTTTCCTACCTGGTCACTGTTTTGTCTAGCAAGCTTTCTAGTTTTCTAGGACCAGCTCCTGTAAAAGCTAAACTGCTTCTATTTTTAAGACTATTTGGACCACAGAAAATTAGACAGATTATAAACAGTTGTCAGAATTCTTGCTTGGCAAAAAAGGCAAGACCAGCCTGTTGGCTCCTGGCAAGTGGTTCTACACTCATCCTGTTCCGTCCCTCCTTTGCCTCTGCCTCAGCAGGGCTCCTGCAGCCCGTGCTCACGGGTCCCCTGTCCCCCAGGGTCAATCCACCAAGCTGTGCTGTGGAGGGCAGCAGCGGCTGCACAAGGTGCTTGCAGCGGCTCTACTTTCTGCAGAGCATGATGAGTTTTAGCAGCTGGCCACCGAATGCCTCACATCCAGCTATGCGAGACAGGATGGAAAAGATGTTGAAAAGAAAAGATTCTGCTTCAACAGACTATCGCCTCCAACTGGTCTTCTGCTGTTCCTGAGCAGTGCTGCGTTGGAGAGCGTGGCCGCATCGCAGCACTGCCTGGTATCGTGGCTCTGGGACATCTCTAGTGAAATCACTCAAGAGCTCCTGTTTCATAATGACAATACAGCAGTGGTTTGTTTGAAGGCTGCGCCAACTTTCTTTCAAGGCCAAGTATGTCTGTCTTGGCACCACAAATGAGCGCTGGAGCCAAGCAGCTGGAGCAGACTGTGCGCGTATTTAAAAGACTAAAAACAGAGAGACTCTTAAGTTGTCTCCTGTATAAGGTCAATCAGAGTGCTGGAACGCAGCGCCAGGTTTTGCATCAGTCTTTCTCTCATCTATCCCCATATATCTACAGAGTCAAGTCCCAGGCTAGGGCTCGATAATCTGATTTCTCACCTCTGCTGGCTTTTTTTTTTTTTTTGTGAGGGGGAGGGTTTGAGGGTCTATAATTGCTGCAGTGAAACCAATGAAAGTGTTTTGCTCTGGCTCCCACCTCTTTTTTTTATCTTGGGGTCCACAGCATGCTCTTTGGAGAATGAAAAAGAAACAGAGTGGCTCACAAGATATCACAAGCTCAAAGCACGCTTTTTCTTGTGCAGTTAAAAATTTTAGCCATGATATTAATCTCACATGTGCTCATAACGTACCACAAATGAAAAATCTGGAAATTCATTTTAAGAGTACTTTCCATCATGCAAGTAGCAGGAGTTGTACCAAAGCTTTTCAGTAAATTGGCTGGCAAATTTTTTTATCTCTCATTTTCCTTCTATAACACAAAATTTTTACTTTTTTTTTTTTTTTTTTTTTGCTTTGTTTTACTTTGCTTTGCTTGCTTATTGCATCCTACCTATTAGCTTGAATACATTAGCTTGAACCTCCAGCTATCTGTATGAATAAAGGGTAAAACTTGTTTACAGAGTTAAATCTTGGAGTGATTCTGGTAGCCAGGTGAGCTGTCGGGTCTGGTGGTCATTCACAGCATCTTGCTTCAGCTCATGTCACTACTACAACTACCCTTGGTTTATGCCACATGCCTTAAGGAAGGGATCATGTGTCAGCTCCTTTCTTGTCCTGACTTCAGAAGCAAATGAGAGTTCACCCAGTTAGAGGTAGTGAGTTACCTGAAACGCTTTTCTGTATTTTCTGAATTACTTGTGGGATTGACAGCCTTTGAAATGAAGGATCTGAGATTTTTGCATAAAATGTTTAAGACAAATGTGACAGAATTGGAGCCCTGGCTGTGGTGAGATGACTTCAGGGTGCTGTGTTAATTTTGCCTCAATGGAAGAAGCCTGTGATACTAATAGGCTAGATACTAAAGGAGTTAAAGCTTTGTAGGATTGTGGATTAGCTTGTGGCCCTCAGCCTTTTCTGCCAAGATGACATGTGGGAGAGGAGGAGGAGCAGTGGTAAGTGAAGATGTTATTTCTGCACAGGAGGGACAGGTGAGGGAGGCTTGGCTCCTGTCTGGCCTCTGTAGCCTTTCCTCCCTTCCTGGGTCAGTTGATGGTGCTGACCTCATGCTGGAGCCTTAACAACCCCAGTTCAGCTGGGCGCATGGTCTAGACCCACAGCACACAAGCACAACCCAATTTTTAATTAAAAGCAGATGGGTACCAGGAAAGAAGCAAGTTGTTGTTGACTAAGATAACCCATCTGAGCCTGTGGAACCAATGTTATTTAGTGGAGTGTGGGTGTCCCAGTCTCATACGACTGCGTTGTGATAACATGTAGATGCTCACGGGGAATAAGAAGGCCTTTTGCTGCAGGCATCTTGGTAGGGCTATTGGCTGACTCGTTCGCGGGCCCAGTTGGGTGCTGTGAAACCAGCTGCAGGAGCTGACTTTGTCTCATGAACTCCTGCCCCTCTTCATGAGGAGAACAGTTGTTATGCAGCATGCACCGTAGGAGTTTGTCATGTTTGCATTGAAAAATGCAGAAAAGAGCTGCTGGAGCTCTAGACTGTGTTGTCTGCGTGTGCCCCTGTGTCTGAGGAGGGAGGACAGATTTTGCAAAGTGTTTCCTGGAGGACTTACAGCAGTTTATTACTGGCATTTGCAAAACTTGTGCTTGTTGGTTGGCTTCTTGCTGTGTCTTTCCTGTATAAGTCCTATGTTGTTATATCATCTAAATCATGCAGCAGTGGTAGTCTGGTGAATGATTGAGCTATCCTCTCCCATACTGCTGTTTTGGAAATGTGGTCATAAAAAAAAGTGTCTTTAGAAGGTGAAGGAAGATGTCACCCATCGTAGTTGTGGTACTTAACAGAGGAGAAACCCTCTCAAGGTTCCTGCTTCTGGAAACACTTAGGATTTAGTGATGACATAGACAATTGCAAGAAAATGCAAGTAGCATGTGTGTATAGCTAGTGCTATGTGTATTATCTGTGTTTGTTCTGTTTGAATAAGTTGGATAATAACATTATTTTTCAGTCTTAATCAGTGCCTGATAAAAGCACAGCTGATATTTAACAGTCTTGACAATGTAATTTATCTAAAATTTCCTAATAATCCAGTTACAGCACTCCTGGAAGGGCTGCTTTAATCATTTTCACACACTGAAGATTTGGTACCAACAACATCCAATATATTGGTTGCTTAGGAGACAAAATTAAACAAAACCTATTGCATTAATTCCTCCCATTTTTTACTGCAGATGATTATCTCACTGTAATATTTTTCTCTATTAAATGCCTAAGCTCTAGGTGTTTATAAGAATGAAAAAAAATCCCTAACCCAGATCCCCTATTAAATCAGCAGATGGCTCCTAGAGCCAAATTAGGGACCTGTGATAGAACAATAAAAGCTCGGCTTTATATAGTGCACATGTTCAGAGTTGGCAGTGTTAAATGAGACCTCCATGCAATCTGCTCTGCGAAATAGCCGTGCTGGCATTGACCTCTTCCTTTGTATAATTCAGCACTGTGTCATCAATTGCAATTGCACAGTCATCTCTGCAATTTAGCAGACCTTGTATGGGCTGACTTTCCCAATATTTGTTTAAGATGAACTGTATAAACTTGTTGTTAGTAGTCTGGTGGAGTAAGGGAGATAACCGTGTTTGCACTGGACTTCACAAAATCCATCACCTGGGCAAGGTGCACAGGGCACGTTACCAGTGTGTGTTCCTGGTGCTCAGGGCATGCTTCAGGTCCTGTTGGCTTAAATCAAGGCGAGTGTGTGTCTTGTCTGGCTTGTGCTGATGTTTTGAGTTTAGCATAGCAGAGAGAAAGTTAAAAGTTTTTTTTTAGCTGAGATTTTAGTTGAGAAACGCAGCCAGCAGAAGAGAGCTGTGATGGGATCTGACTCGTCTCATCTCAGTTGTACAACTATAATCATACCAGTTTTGCTGAAACTTGCTCTTGCCTTTCACCCCTTACGAAATAGGGATGTGACCCCTTAGAGTGTGTTCACAGGCCATTGCTGACCCGCAGCGTGAGCCCAAGAGCTCCTTTTGTCTCTGCTTTCTTCTGCGGCCTCGGAGCAGCTCTCTGAGCTTGCCCTGGGAAATAAAGACTTGTTGCCCTGGGAACTTGCTGCTTAGCTGAAATGTTGCCCGCTGTGGAAACAGCTGAAACAGGTGAAGTGGATTTGTGATGGGGAGCCACGAATCCTGTTGAGCAGAGCACTGGGATGGAGGTCAGGGAGGTGCCCCAGCACCTGAAGATGCAGGGGCCTTTCTGGAGCACCAAAGAAGCCCTCTGCTCCATCACTAACTGTTGCTGCTTGAGGCAAACCACGGAGGCTGAAGTCCTCACTAACCTGGTGGTAGGTTCCCTGTCAGCACAGTGCTTTGATGTGAATTTAGAAACACAGGGGTGGTCATGGAGAGGGCCAGCACTTTGTAGGCAGCTCCTGGGGGCTGCGTGTCCGTGCGTGGCCTGCCCGGGCCTTGCGCAGGGCCGCACTGCCCTCCGCCGTTGCCTCACGCAAAAGCACCGAGAGGCCCGGGAGAGCAGGATCCTGCACCTGAGAGCTGCAGGGAGCTGCTCCGCTTTGCCTGGTGCGTTCAGCCTCCGTCCACAGCCTCTCGCAAGCGTCTCCTTGAATCCAGCTCCCAGGACGTGCTGAATGTTGTGGCGGTTTTGAGTGACGGGTTTGGGTTCCAGCAGGTTGGAGGCACCAATTACTGCAGTTGAGGGTGGCCAGGATTCCAGAGTGAACTTATGTGCAGAGCTCAAACTCGCTTTGAATTTTCAAACCTAACCTACCTTTAGCTAGAGGGGAAAGAGAAAAGTCCCATTATGAAAACCACATATCTGCTTACAGCTCAGTGTAAGGCAGGTCTGTTCCTTTCCTCCTTCATGGAAAGGCTGGAATAGAGAGAAGAGGAAATAAAAAGCTGTGGAATAACGAGACTGATGCTAGCTAATTTCATTTTTTGTTCAGTTTGTCTTTTCTTTCCTTGCTCTCCGTTCCTCCATGCAGTATCTCTGCATTGATTTTTCCACTCTACCTGTTTATAAATGTTTATAAAGCATTTAGGAAGCGTTGAGGAGTGAATGGTCTCTAAGTACTTAGTGCAGGAAGAGGTATAACACCAGACTGCTGGTGTTTACGCAGTTTGTGCATTTGATGCTACTGGGTAGCATTTTGTGCAGAGCAAAGCCCTGCTGCTGGCATGCGGTGCTCCTTGGGTGGGGACAATTAGAGCAGGCAGGATTGTGGTGTCCTATCTCGGTGTGTTGGCCATGTGTCACTGAAATCCCCGTGCAAGCACTGCCAGAGTTCAGGTGATTCAGCGCTGAACTTCTGTGTCCTGGGTGGCCGTGTTGTTCCTCTGATCTGCTGGTGTAATGGTATCTGCAGTCCCTTTAAAATGATCCAGTTTTGCTTAAAAGCATAACTGAGAAGCACTGAGGTTAAACTCAGGGAGGACCCATCCTTGCAGGCATCCTGCAATCAGCTCCTCTGAAGTTTGGTGGGGTCTGCAACGTTAAAACTCCACGCAGATTGTGGACACCCAGCAGTGCAGCCTTCACTGCAGAGAGCTGGAGGATTCAATGTGGCACTTGAAACTCAAAATTTAGAGCTTTAGTAAAACCAGCACATAACTAAATGGTACAGAAAGCAAGTGATCAACAAGCATTGCCCAAGCACTGGCAGAGCAAGGTTCAATCTGCTTTGTATCAAACACTAATATATGTATGAGCTTTTGGCACTATTAGAGGAAAACATTAAGCATCCAAACAAGGCTGAGGAATGAGGGAAACCCTGATCCATTTGGCTTTTTTGAATGATTTTGTTGCTGTTGTTCTTCCTCCTGATTCTTGCTCACTCTTCCCTGCGCTCTTAAATATATCAAAATGGGCGTCTTTGAAATCACTGCAGCTGGGCTGATCTTGGATTCCCACCCCTTTTCAGGCAGCTGCATCCAATCCCTCTGGATTAGCCTTTGCTCTGGTTCGTTCCCTTGCTCTGCTCTGCTCCTTCAACATGCAGACATGTGGGGCCTCCTGCCCATGGAGCCCAGGTTGTAGAAAGTAGAGGAACAGTGGGAAGCCCATGCTGGTGCTGGGATGGGGTGAAGGGACATGGGTATAGGTTGCAAGAGCTGTGATCCTTGGTTGTGTCTCCCAGCACCTCCTCCTATGGTTCCTTGTGTGAGACTTGCAGCACAAGCAGAAGCAGGTAAGCTGGTGTGAGCAAGGTGCTGTTGGCCTGTTTATAACTGTAGCCAATGTCTTACTGTAAAGAGGCCAGTGTGTGGGTAAACAACAAGATGGAGTGCTCAAGTGTTGTCTGTCAAATTTCTGTCCATCCATCTGCTTGAATGGCACAAAGTGATAGTCTTTAGGGCACTATGCTTTATTTTGGAGGCTGGGATGTTGAAAGAGCCTGGGCAATTATACTGCTTCAGCTCGGGGGTGGTGGTGAAGCAGCAACCTTTGAACTGCTGAGGGTGACTCTGCATCATGGAAGTGCCTATAACCCTTCCACTAAGGAAGTGGTCATGTTAGTTACTTTCCCTGGAAGCTGCTTTTCTGTTGAGGTTGAAATGTCTTGCAGGAAAGTGTCCATTTCCAGGTTCTTTTGGCAGAAAGTTTGGAACCGAATGTCTGTTTTCATTTCCTTGTTTTATTTAAACTTCCCTCTTCCCTGGCCTCTGCTTCAGTAGAGTGATTACTCTAGGTCTTAGCTCTTTAGGTCTTTAGCTCAGGCCTTGTTTTGCAAGAGTGTTTGCCAGAGTGCCCACAGAAGAGGACTTTTCACTTGAAAATTGCGTTTTATTTGCATAATTGAGGCATGTTCTTTTTAAGCAAAGCTCGTATCAAGGTCGATAGTCTAGTGCTATGTTAAGCTTCTAAAAGGGACCCTATGAAGGGCTTTTTGTTTAGTTTCTTAACAAATAAAATTAAAGAGACCTTGGACCAGAGCAGATCCCGTACAGCTGGACCTGGCAGGAAGGTGCTAATCAGATGAGCTGGGGGAGGAGAGAGTTATTTGCTTTTGTAGGGTGAAGAAGTCCGTTTGGTACAGAGCCACGGTGTGCAGGGAGCAGGAGTTTGTGTCGTGCACAGCTGAGGTCAACTCTTTTCTGCGTGGATGTCTCGAGGACGAGACGGCTGCAGATCCTCAACCAAGTGGAGGATCTGCCTCCCTCTGCTAAGCCCTGAACTTTTTCCTGAACCGCGCTGGCAATGTGGTAGCTGACACAAAATAAAAGGGCCGTGTGGAGAAACTACTTTTTTCCTTGGATGCCTTAAAATGCCACAAATGACAAAGATGAGTATTCTGGAAGCTGGGATTTGACAGGCAGTGCAGGAAGCAGTGGCCGTTGCCGCAAGCCACCAGCCTGTTGCAGCCAGGGCTTGCGCAGTTGATTCTCTTGTTGCTCATCCTGAGTGATGATGGTGCCCTCAGAGCTCAGGTGTTCATTACAACCTAGTCTCAGTGCTGTGTTCCAATGGGCCGATAAACCACAGAGTTATTTTGATAATCCCAAACTTGGGAACAGGTAGACCTATGCAGTCAGGATAGCAAGCTGTCTCTTCAACACTGCACTGACGAGGTTTTGAAGAAAGATACACAAAGAACCTCTCTACTAATATTAAACTGATTTGGCCTTTTTTATTCTATAAAGGAGGCTGGTTATGAGATTTAAAAAGACCCATATATCATGCTGCCTCATTAATTTTCCATTTGGGCTCAGCTGTCAGAGGATACCATATTAAACTGCTGCCTGGAGTAGTCTTCGGTGGCAGAGAAACGATGTTTGATACCCTTTGCATTTCACACAGTCCGTATAAAAGGTCTCCTTGATTTGCCATCCCTATTATTTTCTGTCAGAGAACCCTACACGGCCTCTCCAAAATAATATCACCTCTGTGAAACCCTGGAGGTCTATTTGTGGTTTCCATGGAGACAAAATGACCCATAATATTCTTTGACTACTTCAGTAAATGAAGGACACAACTGGGCTTTTGAAGAATAATGGACTTTTTTCTCCTTCTTTAAGAAAAGACACACTCGTGAGCTCAAAAAGGGAAAAAAGAAAAAAAGGGATGAAAAAGATATTAAGGGGAGAGATTTGGCTTGTAACTCAAAGGGTTTTGTGTCAGCAAGTGCGGGAGACAGCACTTGTTGAAAAATAGACCTTGAGCCATCTGGTACCAAAACAGAAGCAGGATATAGCCCTGGAGATGGCTGAGATGAAGGAGCTTTAGCTATAACTCATTTTTACGATAGCTGGGCTACTTAATTCTGGATTTGGTGACACGCAGGGCTGGGCGCTGCAGGTGCAAGTGTGCAGTTAAAACATTTTCTTCTAGGAACGGTTAAAACCCTGCTCTGTGCGGCGTGGGAGGGAGGAATTTTCCAGAGGCAGCGGCCTGGGGGAGAAGAGGAGGCGGGGGGAGGAAATAGCAAGGCTTTTTGAGGTATTTGCCAGGCTCTGTGGAAGAGCTGGACTGCAGGAGTGTTAGCGATGTGGGGAGATGATGTGGGGAGTTGCTCAGGGCAGAAGCTGTCACTGATTGTGCAAGGAACAAGCCATGTCCCTTGTGTCTCCAGCCAACCGGGGAGTTTATAAACACTCAGCCTCGGGAGGGTAGTCACATTAGTAAAACTCACTGCGCGCTTTGAGAACAGTTTTTAAACCAAGCCCCATCTTACAGGGGAAGAAACACAGACGAAAAGCAGCACCTCCCCAGAGCACTTGAGAGTACTGAGGGGCTGTGATGGGGAGGACAGTGCACAACTGCTTGTTTCTTCTCATGCTACTTCTGGCTAATGTTGTTTCCTTACATGAGCTATAATTCTTGGTGGTTTTTTTTTTTTTTTTTTTTTTTTTTTTTTTTGGACATATTTTAAGGCTATCTAATGCTGCTTTGTGTGAAGACAAGCTGTTGGCTTTACCAGGCATTGGACCAGAACCAGATAGTTGGTCAAAAATGAGAAGAATCAATTAAAACATCTCAAAGTAATGGAAGTGAGATTCCTGTGTTACCAAGAGCAGGCAGTGCCGGACACTTCTGTTTAGCTTGGCTTAGGTAAAATCCAAACCTCTGGATGATGAGAGCATTGGGGAGCCTGCACAATTGAGCAGGGCAAGTCATGAAATAGGCTGCGAGTCTTTGGAGCCCATCAGTAATTCCTGGTTTTGGAATTATTGAGCCTTTCTTGTGGTGTTTCTGGCCTTTTGGGTGTATTTTAGCATTGTACCCCCCAATTCTGGATGAAACAAGAAAGCACAGGATGACTAAAACTTGAAATTTCCAGTGTGTCTTTGTGGCTTGCAGATGCCTTTGAAATGACTGTAACAGCTGTTACCTCTGAGTATTCTGGTCCTGACAGAGGAACTTAAGTCTGGCACAACTGTTTACTTGCCATTTACTCTGCTATTTGGTGTTCTTCCAGCTTCGATTTTTGGCCTGTAAATAAATGAATGGGGTAGTTTTT
This sequence comes from Crypturellus tataupa, assembly GCA_034781795.1. Classification (NCBI taxonomy): domain Eukaryota; kingdom Metazoa; phylum Chordata; class Aves; order Tinamiformes; family Tinamidae; genus Crypturellus; species Crypturellus tataupa. The sequence goes on from JAWLRI010000869.1 coordinate 2,599,732, forward strand.
ATATTAAAAAAACCTATTTGCATGACTGGCTACTTGCTTAATACAAGACTCTATTGAAGCAACATGAGTAAGATGGATAGTGAAGGAAATGAGGGCAAGACTAAGCCAGAACCAGTGTAAAACCACATTCACTGACAGAAGCCCTTGACAATCTCAGTAAAACCTTGCTTGGTTCCTCTTTCTCTTGCATGTGCATGACTTTGGCAGGAATGATTAAAGCCTTTGCTGCTTTCCGTCTAATGTGAACAAAGCCCTTCAGAGCCCTGGTCTAGTTTCCTCTTAGCGTAGTATTTGCCTTCCTTAGAGACTGACCTTTTACTGCCCACAGCCCACCTCCATCCTGTTAGAGTGCCTGCAGAGAGTTACTAAGTTAAACATAATAAATCCTGCTATAAATGATTACACAGGGCTTTTCACTAACAATCTTCTGTGGGGATATCAGGCTTGATAGAAGCATAAATCATTTAAAGAACATCTGCCTAATGAGGGGTAACCTGGAACTGCTTCTCTAAGCCTGAGTATACCAGGGAAAAAATCAAGAATATTTCAACCAGTGTTTGATGGAGGTGAGCTGCTCTTTTTCTTTGTTCTCACAAATATGTCTTGCTGGACATGACAGGTCTTCTTCCAAGTTTCCAAACAGGGTGATGGTCGGCTTTGACTGTGGCATGTGGGATGCTGTGGCTGGGCAATATAGGGATTTCAACTGAGATTGAGAGAAATAAGTGTAGCTTCTCAAGTAGTTGTGAGAGATTATAATGATGTGTCTAAATGATAAGCTCTGTGAAGGGCAATAAGACCGAATAGGAAACCCCAATAGGCAGTTTAGGGGCAAGCTGAGCAAAGATGTGCTGTGGTCTGGGAGTTCTGGCCTAAAAGGTCTACAGAATTAGAGAGATATTCAAGGTGAGAGAGGGACCTCTGATTTAGGGAGGGAGGTAAGGCTGCACCTTGGCTAGAGCTCTTGAAACACCAAGGGAGAATGCTTGGGGTGCAACTGCCGCTCAAGCAACTTGAACTAGACTGCCCAGGTACTCCTACCAAGTATCCAAATCATGATTTGGACCCTCTGCTACTGGCTAATAGATTTAACAGAGCTGACTAGCAGTAACTTTTAAAGCAAAATTCTTGTCACATGGAATTGACTGTAAGATTTCGGGATATTCATTGCCTCCATCCATAAATAAACTTGCTGGACATGTGGCTTGTTCATCATCTTGTATCGAGGTCACTGTTGGGTGTTACTTCCCTCATTGACCTGCAGGGATGGTGCTCTGGCTCTCTTGCTGCTGTGATTAGAACTGAGACAGGGAGGTCAAGAATAGTTCAGTCTTTTCCTTGTGCTGTTAAGGATAAAGTCAATAGGAAGTAAATATTATTGACTGCTGTTTTCATTCAAAAATCTAGATTCATTGAGGTGAATCTGAGGTCGATAGAAGCTCTCAAGAGGGAGGAGGCCAATAAATCATGACACTGAATAAAACAATATTTGTAATACAGCTAATTGTGAGTATTGAGCATCTTGATTTTTTAAAAAAATATAATGTTAACCAGATGAGGAGGCTAAACCACTTAAAATGTTACATATATGCAGGCATGTACTCTTGCTACAGTGAATTGAGTTTGGCCTGGTTTAACTAAATCATACAGTAATTCAGTTAGAAAGGGACCCTTGGAGAGTTCCTGGTTTTTGCCATCCTTGCAAAACCCATTTTCAAAGGCAATTCAGGATTCTTTTGTGTTGTGATAGTTTAAACCATGAGCACATGAAGAACTGAACAAAACAAGGAGCTTGCTTATCTCTTTAGGCTTTGGACCTCAAGAAGCACCAATATGACATGTATGAGTAAAATTATACTATTATGTTTTAATGATGCAACTCTGCCTGTGATGAATCTGTATTAATTAGCTTTGGAGATGAAGTAGCACATGACCAACAAAATGGTAATGCTGCTGTACTTCGGAAGAGAACGAGGGAAGAGAGTTCCTTATGCAGTTTTTTTCTGTGCATCAGAAGGGCAGTTCAAATACACTACTTGGGCAAGAGAAGAGATGAAAACAAAGTACTTGAAGTGGGATCCTTAGCAGATATGAGACTTTTGTACCACAGGAATTGCACCTTTTTCCAAAAATTACATAAGGCAATAAGATTGTAAAATAATTTGAGACAGATTTTTTTAAGACAGAATTTTCCTATAGGTGTAGATACATCTATACGGCTGTGATCTGTTTCTGAGAACTGTGTATCCTTTCCCAGTTCAAATCAGGGTAATTGGATTAGATCCTCAGCTGGTTTAATTTCTGTTGCTCCTCTTGGAGCAGTGGACTTAGGCCAGTTTACACCAGCTGAGAATGTGACCATCATTTTTAGTGAGTCATATTTCTAACCCTTGCTGCACTTTCAGATTCCTGAGCTGCAGCCAGTCATTGCTATAGCCCCGGGGCAGGATTTTCAGAAGCATCCAGCCATGGTCTAACTGTTCTCTCTGCAGTCAGGAGATGTTTACGGTGTTACTGCATCCAGCCCCAGAGCCAAGGGAGTTGCATTCAATTAGGCTACTGCTGTTGTCCTGAGGATCTATTCCTCTGCTAAAGCGAATCATTTCCCACCACTGGGGTCACTGGGGTTGGGCTGGCTTACAGCTGCCTGAGGTTCAGGCCTTGAGTCTGCATGTTGTTGTATTGACAAAAGAAGGATGCAAAATGCAAGCAAAAAAAAATCTTTACCATAAAAAAGTGTCTTTCCCACAACATTGAATTTCATTTGCTGGCTGGAAATGTTGGGGACCTGCTGGCTGCTGTTAGGATGGCCCTTGAGAAGCCCTGCAGTGCTGATGGGGTGAGGTGTCACCTGCCTGTTTGCCTGTGACATGGTGGGTTCAGCCTGGCACTGTCATTGCCATTGGAGCTGCCGGTGTGCGGGATTGATCTGCGTGTGCACAGCAACAGTTTGGCCCTTGGTGCGTTTTTGAGTAGTATTTCAGCCCTACTGGGGCGGGTCAACTGCCTGCTGTGGCTTTGTGCTTGTGCTTAACTGTACAGAGAGCCCCAGGAGCTGAGAGAGGATGTGTGCGGGTGGGTTAAACCCAGATACTGCTCTTCTGTGAGTGCAGATGCTGGCTTCCCCTCTCCCCTGAGAAGTTTTTAGCATTTGGACGTGTTACTGGCCCTCAGTCAAGGCAGGATGTGGAAGATGAAGGGAAGCCCTTCTGGTTGGCTTGCACTGAGGCATTTGCTGCACGATGGGCTATTCAAGCAGGCGTTTGAGGGGGAGGTGGCTGTGTTCACTTCCTCAAATCTACCTTCCCATGTAACACCAGGGAGCATCTGTAGTTCCAAGCAGAGCTAGACTGTCCCAGAGCAGCTGGAGCTGATGATCGGGACACAGGCCCAGGCCAGGTGCTCGTGTTGGTGCCTCGTTGCTCTGTCAGGTGGCGAAATGGCAGTGATTCACTGACCGGTCTGTGCACAACCCTCGTCTTCCCCACCCCTGCTGAAATATTATATGGCTTTTACCTTTTCCCGCACATTGCTCTTATCCTCTCTCTTATCTCGCTTAGAGAGCTGGAGGTGCCAATGCAGCTTTGTTTTTGGCTTGGTGCCCTGAGATAGGTATCTAGAGGTGGGTGGCAATTTGCCAGCCGCTGTCACGCCTCTTGCAGTGTGAAATCAGAGCGGGTAAATTCCAATTACTTCAGAAGAAAATGGGAGTGGTACCTCTGCAGCCAGGGGAGGGCTGCTGGGCCCTGAAAGCAGAAACAGACTCCAAATAATTAGTGGAAAATTTAGCATGAGGCTATATATAACACAGTCACTCCTCTGATACATGGGGATTTGTGTGTCTAACTGGAAATCCCAGCACATTTATCTGTGAATAAACCCTTAGCTGCTCTGCTTCAGGAGCTGACTCTGTACTGCTTTGTAGGTCTCTGTTTGTACTCATTTAATTTTGCCAGTTCCAGTGTTTCATACTGTCTGTTTAGCTATTATTTGCCAGTGCTTCAGATTAGGGACAAATAGTTGGTGAAGGCCTTATTACTGCCCAAGATTTACCCGTGTTTCAAAACTGTTTAATTCCATCTGACTTCTTAAAGCAAGGTGGGAGGAAGGGGAATTCTTTCAACAGTGATTTTTTTGAAAGGTGTCAGCTAGGGCAGTGGAGAGAAAAAGTTTGCAAAGGTGGAAGGTTAATAATGCCCAGAGAAGTGGAGCCGTGTTTTGGGAAGCCACCTATTTCTTTGCAAGCTGAAGAGTGTGAGAGCACTTGGCTAAGAGTTGTGTTCAGTCCTAGGGATGCGAGAGGAGAATGGACTGGTGCAATATCCGGAGACAGATCACGCCCTGAGGCAAGAGACGCAGTGAAGACATTTGTTCCATTACTGCCAGCCGCATCTCTGGCCTGGGGTTGGATTTTGGAACGCATCAAGTCTGGTGTTTCCTTTCATCATATGCTGCCGTGTTATGAGTTATTTTCTTTCTTATGGGTGCACAAGTAAGAAGTGTCCGTCTGAGACGGAGTGTTTGTCCGAGCCCCAGCAATGGGGCTTTGTGCCAGCTGGGACCATCGCGGCCACCTTCATCAGGAAGCATCCGTCAGGCCACGGAGAAATGTGTGGACCATGCGCTGTGCCCATGACCCGCGCTCCTGCTCCCTTCCCTGCTGCATAAAGGTCAAAGATAATGATTAAAAAAAAAAAAAAAGCACTGCCTTCCTCTTGGGTTGTTCAGGTTTGAAATAAATCACATTTTTCTATTTCTGAAGGCACAGATGACTTGAGCCAAATTGCATTTGGAGCCTTTATCCTCACACTTCTGTTTTATTTATGCTGTCGTGTCTTGTGCTAACACTTTGTGAAATATTTATTTGCTCCTGGTCTCCCACAGCTTAGCTCTGGATTCATGAGGCTCCTGCATTATGTCTCAGTTATGTGCAGCTGCATTATGTCAAGAAAGGAAAAAATGAAGACTGCAATCTGTGTTTTACGTTATTACAGTATCACCGCAGCTAATGCCACTCCACAGGTGGACATGCTGTTCGCATGCCTCAGTGCCCTGGGTGTGTTAGAGCAGTAAAAGGTGGTGACAGAAACTCCTTATGAAAGGCTCTTCTAAACTGGCTGGCCACACTTGCCCTCCTGCTTGCTCTCCCAGGACCTGGGTAGCTTGTGTGGACTCTTGGAGGTGATTGCCATCTTGTAGCGCATACTAATTCTGCAAGTTCTTCCTCCACTTCTCTCCTTTATCGGAAACACTAGTGCAAGTGTCTCTGCCAGCAAGATGATCAGCTGCGTTTGTTGTGCTGGGATCTGCTTATTGGCTGATTTAAGATACCGAGATGTAGCTCTGATGCTTGGCCTAAACAGTAAAAAGGGCTGTTAGCAAGAAAC
>JAWLRI010000869.1:2611889-2646234 GCA_034781795.1 Crypturellus tataupa
GGTTAAAAGCAGGTGTAGTTTTTTTTTTTTTTTTTTTTTTTTTTTTTTTGTCTCTGATCTAAGTTAGGAAGTATGAGCTCAAAATCTGCTAGTTCTGGTGGTAACTGAAGGAAATGTCTGGATATGGTTGTGATGGCCCCTTCCCTCCTATTCTGAATAATCCCCTTTTTTTTTTCTTTTCAAGGTGCTCTTCTGCAAACATTCCAAGGGCCTCCCCTCCCTCTCCACTGCCTGTTTGAAGGCAGTGGAGAGACTGTGATCTACATGTGTTCTGGAGACTTTATTTTCAGAAAAGTGACTGTGGAAGGCTTTTTTTTTTTTTTTTTTTTTTTTTTTTTTTTTTTTTTTTTTTTTTTTGCCTTTGTGGGCTATTAGCTTGACATCTAATCTTTTGTAATCCTCTAGGTTCCTTTTAGATAAACAGCTTAATAATTCTTTATGTGGCTGTCCAGGATAGCAGCAGAGCAGTTTCACTTTTTGTGGGAGGGAGATTGGCATTCAGAGAACTGTGCTCCTTTGGGAGCTTGCAGGCGGACAAAGCTTCCCTGAAGCCCAACGTGTTGAGGTTCCCAACCCTAATGCTGTCTCCGTGATCCCCTCTTCGTTCCCTGGTGAATACATCAAAGGCCTTGGAATTCATAAAGCATCTCTGTGGAATTCTACTGTGATTTTTAGATCCTCTGGAAGAGCCTTACTCAGTAATGCAGAGTACCGAATGTGCTGTTTCCTGGTGGAAGGCAAGGAGGAGGACAGCCTAGTAGTTGTGTATGAAAAAATGTAGCTCCCCTGCTGCTAATCTGCCAGGGAGGGCGAGGGATTGTACCCCAGCAAGGTCCTTTGTCTGTTCCTCAGGCATGTGTTTGCTAGCTCTTGATGCAATTCCTCATCCTTCAGCAAGGTTTGCCTATCCTAGAAGCATTTGTAGGGTCTCAGCAAGCTTCTATAATGTGTGCTTATATGAGGTGAAATCCTATTCTGTCGCAAAACTCCATAACTGGACTGGGGAGCCTGTGCATGCTTTAATGTGTTTCCTTCCAAATACTAAATCTACTTAAAATTATTGTGGCCAAGCTGAGCTGAATGTCAGCTGCAGAGAGCTTGCATAACTTTTCTCAGCTCCGTGCTTCCTATCACAATGTGTCTTTACAAATATTAATGCGGGTGGCTTTTAGTGCACAGCTCTTTTATGACGGCTGTGAGCCCTCCATCATCCCGTTTTGAAAGGACGCTCAAGCCAAGGTCCTGCTGTCAACCCGGTCACGGCTGCACATCAGCAACTCGTTGCAGCAGCGACACGGAGGTGTCTTCCACTTGCCCGGTGGTTAACTGTGTCCATGAACATGGTGTCTTACAGGCCATGGGTACTGGGTGACATAATGTCCAGCTTCATGTGTCCCTCTTGAACATCAACGTGGTTATAGTCAGGATGCCTTAACCATGCAGGGGAAAGAAAGCAAAAAACAGTTCAGAAAAACATTTCTGTTGATTTTTAAGATCTCTCTAAGCCCCAAGGATAAAGGGCTTTTGATATGAATGTTAATGCAATACCAGCCACTGTAAGGCACCGATAAGTTGTAAGCAGACTGGAAAGAACCTTTCATGAAAGGGAGATTCAGGACTTGATTTTGCAGAGATCCCTGTGCACATATTTGGCAGGCTTTGCCCAAGAGATTTTTTTAAAGAAATTATTGCTATTGATTAGGAAGAGTGCTGAGTTTCACAGCTCGGTGCTTTCTCTGCATGGCATCCTCAGCACTAGTCTAGATAACCCGCTGATTAATGTGGAAGGATGAAATGCAAGCTCCAGCGGAACGGTGCCTCTCGAGTAGCTGCTGCAAGGACTTCCCTTCAGCGCTGGCCAGATGGACCGAGTGGGTATCACAGTTCAGACACGTAAACAAACTCAATTCCATCTGGCTTAGAGATGAGATTCTTTCCCAGCAATGTAACTCTCGCACCGATTTCCCTCTGCGTAATCCATCTCTCACATGTGCACACCGGATCTTGTTTCCTTCACAGCCTTGTAAATGGAGAAGGCTGTTCTGCAGAGCGAGGATGCTGCTTTTCCTGATCACACTTTCCTGCTCGCCTGTGCGCTGCAAATGGAGGCAGAGTTTTGGGCTCACATGGAGCATCCTGCTTCCCAGAGCTGCCTAAGATGGATAAAGAGGCTCAGCCAGGTTCTCAGCAGTTAAAGCCTTTTGTTTTGCTGATTTCTCTAATGGTAGCCTGACTTGGCACATCTCATTTAAGACTATGATTTTTTTTCCCCTCTATCATTTAATGTTTTGCCACAGGAGGATTAAACTGAGTAAAACCTCACTTTGCAGTGAGTGAGGCTGGAGGTAGTTTTGCAGGATTAACTCTTCCAGCTAGGACAGCAGTCACCCCAGGGGAGCGGTTACACCTTCAGGGACAGAAAAGCACCTTGTCCTCTGTACAGCTCCTTCTCGCTAGGATGTGTGCTGCCTTTAGGGCTTGTAGGCAGTCCTCTGATTTCATAGCCTTTTGCTTCTCATTTTACCTTGTTCACTTCTTTTTCTCTTTACCTCCATCCTTAAATGTTTACCCCCTCATTCAGCTCAGAACCCGAACATGGGGACATGCCAAAGCTCATGTCCAACTTCTCAAGTGTCATTGGTGAAGCAGCTCGAGAACATTAAAATGAATGATTCACATCTGTTTGTGACTATTTGTAGTCTCTTAGTGTTCTGGATAACATGTTCCAGGGGAGAGACCTGGCCTGCCCACAGCAAGGTTAAAAATTATCTGATGCGTTATCTTTAAGTAGCAGATTCCCCCTCCCCCCCCCCAAAAGAGGAAAGAAACACAAATGTGCTGTTATGACCTTAGCTTCTCAGCATATGTCCTGGATATATTAAATTGCACTGGTAGTGCCCTGGTCTAACTCAGCATGCATTTAATGAAATGCCAAGTAAATTATTTAAAATTGGTTTTAATTAAAGGCAGATCTCTGATGAGACAAAAGTCAGACCTTGTGTGTTAGCTAGATGGAAGCTACTTAGAGATGCAACACTGAGGTTTGCTGTCAGTCCTGTTCATCCAACTGTCTGTCTTGTCTTGGGAGAAAGAAACATGATAAAATTCATGTTAAATTTTCTTATAAATGTAGTCATGTTCCTCCAGAAGTCGACAGGAGCTCTGCCCCTGGTTTCAACACCCGTGCTCATGGCTTTCTGCATTGCCCTGAAACATCTGCTCGTGTGGCCTGCAGGAGCGGGGCTTGCCTGTTGCTCTCCCTCTGCCATTCCTGCTCTCTTTTTTTGTTTGCTGGCTTGCTTGCTTTCCTTGATGCTTTCCCTTATTTTTTTCCTCTTAATGTCTCTGTGTTATTTTGATATGACACTGAAACCACAAGAGAATAGTTTCTTTATTTCTAGCAGAATTGATTGGATTGTGTTTTTATTTTTGTTACCATATCAACATCTGGGGCATCACCACGGGATAATTTGGGCCAGGGAGACTATTTCCAAGCAGTTTGCCCTGTGTCTCCTGCAGTCTCCAATTGTAGTTACTGGAAAGGAGGACTCTGGTGTTAGGGGCAGTGACAGCACTGGGCATTTATCGTCTTGGCGGCGTTTACTCCCTGGTGGATGTGATGATGTCCTGAAGGTGGCACGGGTAAGAGATGACAGTTGTGAGTGCAAGCACCTCTTGCTGTGTGCCCTGGCTGCGGTGCTTGTGTAACTCTTCAGCCCTCCCTTGTTTAACTCTTCAGCCCTCCATAACATGTCCAAAGCAGCTACATGAGCACGGAGGGGCCTGGGACCAGCGTGTTAGGCACCCTGCCCTGGCAAACGGACCCCTGAGCCCAGTACTAACCTTCACTGCGGGAGCTCCGTCCCTTTTCTAACTGGTAGTAGGGAGCTTATTCTAAAAGTGACCTGACAGAATCAGTCATGGTATGAAGGAGTAATATATATACTTATATAAAGTAGAGAAAAGCATTTCGGTGCAAAGCGGGGCATAAATAATAGATTAGGCTTCCTGCCTAAGCTGTGACTTACCATCACGCTGAGACACAAATGTAAGAGGAAAAAAAAAAACTATTATACAGAGCTCAGCGGGTTTCCATCTTGTTACTTATACATAAGCTGAGGGTAGGTTGCCCCTGTGATCACATTATGAGGTGATTAGCATGTTGTTTAACGTTAATTATGCATGTTCCATGTTTACAGACATGTTAAATTATGCAAGCTGTAGTCTTTAGACTTTCTATTTAGTGTGTTTAAAAAAACAGCAACAACAACAACAAAACCAAACAGCAAAGCAGCCCTTTTCTTCTGTCTTCACTCCCTCACCCGCCTGCGTCCTGGTTTTCGCAGGTTTCGCACCCTGAGCTGCTCTTCTGCAGCCCCCTGTCTAAGGGGACACGTGGCCCCATGTCACCCCAGCGTGCACGAAGTTCCTTCACTCGAGGTGCCTCCAGCCCAGCCTTTGCTGTAGCAGAAGGTATCTGGAAAACATGTCCCACAGAACTGCTGTTCAAAGAACTTTTCCTGCTTTCTCCTAAGGTATTTGTTAATCTTAACTTAAAAAAAGAAAGGAAAAAAAAAGTTAGGGAGCACCGGTGGTTCCAGAAACGTTTTCCTAACACTTACCTTCGGTTCCAAGCACAGACTAGCTCTTGGCTTTTCTAGGGCTGGTAAAGACAGTGTTCTGGAGTGTAGAATACTTGAACCTAACTAGCAACTCGAGCACTGCAGCGTCCTACTGTATTTCATGGTCCAGTCTCGGTGCTGGAGGGGACCATTTGACAAATGCTCTTGCTAAAATACAGTCTCTTCACTGACATTCGCTTTAGCCTTAACGTGCTCTGGTCCCATGAAGTGCGGGCATGGGAGGGTGAGCTCAGGGCAGCTGCTGAGCGTTTCTTCCTTAGGAAGAGGCAATATTTGCCGGCGCTTCTGAGTGATATTTCACTGGCAAGGGAGGGGAAATTTTATTTCCTAGACAAACATGTTGTTTGGGGAACTCACAGAAGGAGAATTTGGAGCTCTCCAAACCAGGTGAAAGTCTTCCAGCTGCTGGGTTCATGTCCAAACGTGCACGACAGGATGTGGTAGGACTGATTTTGGAGCTTTGATATTGGAGTTTGCTGACTCGGGCAGGTACAAGAGCATGTCAACGTGCTGCTCTCTGTTAGGGCTGTGGATATATTGGTGATTTCTTGAAGGGGTAGGAGGAAGGGTCTGTTTTATCCTGTACAAACCCAGTTTGAGCTAACCTTTTATTTAACTGTGCAAGGTGCGTGTCCATGAGCTACTAAAGTGAACCAAGAGGATTGGGCTGTGCAATAAGACTCCTGCTTCTGCCACATTTTGATGTTACCTTTTCACTGGCGCATAGATAGAGGAATGTGATGCTAATTGTCTATTTTACTATTAGTATAAAATCTCAGAGTGGTAATTGGTCAAAGATATAATATTAACATACAAAAAGAGCTTCTAATCCCTAAACAGCCTGTGCAACACCAGGGAGATATGTATTTTGTAGGCTATGGTTCAGTAAGAAGCTCAAATGTCCTATATATAGTTCATTGTGGTCACAAATGTTAAACATGGAGCAGGTTTGGCATGAAGCAGATGTGCAGCAGTATTTTACAGCACTGTCACGGCAACTCCTGGCACGTGCAAGGCTGTGTAGCAGACAAACATTCACCTTGTCTTTGCACAGCTGTATATAGAGATACATGTCCAGAACGTGCACATGCACCTCACACAGATGGGGAGACTCATAAACCAAGTTTATGGAGAGATTAAGCTAGAGAGGCAACAAAATGCTCGAGGAACTTAAATAAGAAATATATGTTGGCAATGGGACAGTGCTTCGAAAGAACAGAAAAATCAATTATTGTTTAGCTGCAGTGGGGGATGTGGATCATTTAACAAGAGCTTTTAGAAAATATTCCAAGAATAGTAACATCACTTCAAAGGACCTCAGTGAAACCAGTTATCTGGTGAGTTACAGTTCCCAGAGATGCATCACCAGCTGCCGTATCACGTGGAGCAGTCTGTGGAGTCAGATTAGATGTGGACAGAAATTTATCAGAGGATTATTTTATAAGTTAAAAGTGAGGCATCTCTCAAGATCTGGAGATAGAGGACCCTGAAATTGTGCTGTCTTGCCCATATCTTGCAGGTGATTCTAAATCTGAAACAGTTTTTTAATGAGAATGTCTCATTTTATGCAGTTGTATTCTCAAGACCCACCTCTGTTGAGACATCTCTAAGATGTAAGACAACTGGTGGGCTGAGCAGCAGTTTGGGTTTTATGGATGTGTATTTCCAAAAGAAAGTTAGGACCCAAATGATTTGGAACTTCAAATTTCTGCCTGTTATTGCTAGGTAACTGTCTTTTGGAGACACTCTTCCATCTGATTGTATTTATGCTGGCACAATCTTCCTCTACTGAAGGGGGGTTGTTAGGGATTCAGTAAGTTTTATATATTGTGTGATTGTGCAGGGCCTCTATTATCCAACAACAACTTAAAAACATTGTGCTTGTGTCCAGTAGTTCTGCTTCCCTATCTTTACCTGAGATGATAAAAATAAATTCAATATTTTTCCAGTCTTTTTTCTGCATTTATTTTTGATTGGAGCACTACAGGACTGCACTCAAGTCACTGTCTTCAGCAGCTTGGGAGTCCCTCTTTGACCCTGTACCACAGTTACATTTTTATCAAATCCCTGGGTACTGATCAGGTTTATGGGCCCAGACGTGCACAGTGTGGGCAGTAACCCTTGGATAGCAAAAAATTCCCAGTCCCACCCCAGACTAGAAGCAGGAGCACTTCCAGGCAAGGTCTGTCTGATCCAGGTTACAAATTAAAAATTGCAGCTATTAAAGTGGCTAATTCCTTTTCTGCCCTCGGCATGTGTTGTACCCATGAATTATTAAGAACTAGCTGAAGTTGATGGTATATGAAACTCTCAAGCTGTGGTGTTTTGTGCCTGTCTTTTATCACAATGCAAAAGAAATGCCTTTTGCTTTCCTTGAGGTATTTTTTTCTGTCTCAGGCAGAACTGAAAACAGAATATCACAGGTAAAAATAATCTATCTAGAAAAGAGAATAATAATTAAAAACAAGTTAAAAAAAAAATGCAACAGATGAAAATACCCTTCATAGTTCACAAAAATAAAACGTAGACTCTTAAAAATAGCAATGGGAATTGAGTGGAAAAGAAGTAATGAAAATTTTAAAAGTCCCAAGTATCATTTTCCAGAGCCATGGGCAGACTTGCCACCAGGCATCTATGACAGTAGGGTGAAATAATGAAGGTTTTTAAATCTGTATCTGCATTCCTTTCAATCTTGAGCTTGAGCTAGTGTTTGCCTTGCCGTGCTGAGATGCAAGGAAACCAGTCTCTCTCTCTCCCTCCCTCTCTCTTGCTCTCTGTTTGTTTGTATATTTATTTATTTTTATGGGAGTTATTCAAATCATTTCCTGGAAATATCATGAGAGCAGTGAAAGTAATAATCAAGTTGTAAAATTCTGTAAAGTAGTATTCCTGCAAGATTTTTAATGGTCATTTGTTCATTCTTGACATTAGAAATTGGAAATGGGAGTGACCACTTGTTCTTGGCTGACCCATGTTGGATCAGACAGTTCTGCTCTGAGACAAACCTCCCAACAAAGTGGGAAGCAAGTAAAGAGCATCTGAGAGAGGTTCAGGTATTAGAGAAATAACCATTCCAATAACTATTCATTTCTTCTACATGACATTCACCAAAGGTCCTTGCTAATCAATCTATACTTGATAATTTGGCTGTGTCTAATCTGTAATATTTGACTACAGCATTTGGAGCTGTTCAGAGACTTCTCTGCAGCACTGCTGATGCCCCAGAGGAAGGTAAAACAAGGAGAGGGGACAGAGTCAATGGGTTGAATGGAAGGTGCCTGAGTGGCATCAGGGCACCTGGCTGAGAATCACAGCTCAAGGTCATCCGGAATGACTGAAATTTACTGCTTGTCTCTTCAAATCTACAATACATGTTAATCTGAAGATGTGTTCCCCAGTGGCATTTTGGAAGCTTTGTCAGGCGCGTGAGTGTGGTGACAAGACAGAATTTGCAAGAGGAATATGTGAACAGTGTAATATAGATCTACCAAAGAATGCAGCTACTGGCTTCTGTTTACCTCTACCTAATTCAGTATAAAATGTGCTGCTGCTCAGTCCTACCTAACCTTTCCTATTTATCACACGTCATTTCAAATTAGGAGCAGTATAATAGACTAGTAAGAAGTTCTGTAGACTAAAGAAGAGCAATGAGCCCTCTAGGGACTCATCTCTACAATTGCTTTTTGTCTTTGGCTCTGAAGTACATGTGTTACTGTTTCATAGGATCTCATATAAATGGGGCTCAGGCAGTTTGAAAGAGAAGCTATTTCTGCTTATGGCTTGAAAGAAACTGCCTCCGCATGTGCTATTTGCAGTGCTGGTGCTCTTGGCTGGAGCTGAGGAAGAGGCATCTGGTTTGTGAGTCTCATGCACAGCATGCAGAGGCTCTTGGAGGACAGACCTGCTTTGTCTCCTTTCAACTTGGTGACCACAGCGAGTCGGTTGTCACATCAGTGGGACATGAAAGCAGCTTCTGCCACAGTGAGAGCTCAGGAAGAGCAGCAAGGTGCCTGGGCCTGTCCTCGAGCATCTGCCTTCCAAGGATCTGTTAGGAAGGAAATGAGACCTGATGCTTCATTTTTGAAATTAACCCCAAGATGTAAATGCTTCTCTTGAAAAAACGTCTAGAAATTTAAGTGAGGAGAGGAACGGAGATCCCCTCACTAAGGGGAGATCCAAACTCTTTTTGATGAGGACACACAGGAGAGTTGATCTATAAACACAGTATTGCTAGGTTTCCCTTAGAGAGCAAAGGGTGCCATCAACTTGGTATTTTAGAGTTTACTCCCATTTCCTCTGTGCTTTTTCTAGATAACAGCTGTAGCACACAGGGGTATACTTTGCCTCCCAGTGGATTCTCCTTAGGTAAGACAGACTCTGGCTTATTTTTGAGGTGCATACACTGTGGTCTTGCTCTTTGCTGTAAAATGGCTCCTTGGGATCTTCTCCACACTCCTACAGACAATATAAAAGGGAGTGGAGTTTTTGTTCTGTTCACTTGCCATGCCAACCCTCTTGTTCTTGAGAAGTGCCCTGGATCTTGTGTGGGCTCTTTACAAGTAGGTGTGAAATGTGGCTTTTGGGATGGGAGCAGATCTGCCCTGGTCTTGTTCCACCCGAGTAACTGCATCCCTCTCCAGGGGAGCTGTGCGTGTCACTGTGATAGACCATTTAAATTACACTAGAGTAAACCAAGCTAGTACATTAGCTGGTGAATATGATCTTTGTGTTTGGTGGCCTGGGGAAACCGCAACTGAACTCATATAGGTATCTCCGCAGTCATCACAATTTTCCATTCTCTCTTTCCCTTTGGGGAAGGAAGGGGGAATCTGAGGCTATTTTGAAAAATGAATTCTATGGAAGAAACAAACAATCTGCCTGCTTTGGTATTAGACTCATCAATCTTGGTCAGGCATTATTGCCAAAGGAGAACTGGGTTGGAAAAATATGCATGTCAGTATTCAATCATTATGTCCATTAGATACTGGTTGGCACTGAGACATATTAAATAAGGGAGCGTGAGGCATAGCTGCTCCAGCTTTATGTGGAACACCCGATACAGTGATAACAGGCTGAAAATGCTCTTAGCAACTCATTTATTTATGTGTGTGTGGAAAGGAGAGTTGGCAGCTGGACAGATTTTAACACTGTAAAGAAGAAATTTGGGCATGTGCCAAGAGATCTGTAGGCACAATCAGCAGCTCTTAAAGGGCTCAGCTCAAGAGGGGTGAAGTCATGGAGCTGGGGGCTGATGAAGCCTTGGCAAAGTCTCACAGACAGTGTTGCTGTATGGGGCAAGAAATGGATGAATCCTGCCGCCCAAGACTCAGAGGATTGGAAATGTGTAAAGCAAGTTAATAGCTATTGACAAAGCACCATCAAAATTATACCTGCGGATTTGAGCTCGAAGGGAGTAGTGCCCTAGATGTGGTGGGAGTGAGGATCAAGTTGGTGTAAGTAAGGTAAGAAAAAAACAAGTCAATTGGCTGAGGTTTCTTCTGCCTTGAGATTTGTAGGAGTAGAAATAGGCACTGGCAGCCGTCTCCATCTCGTGATGACTGACAGTGTGCAGGGACCAGCAATACCATGGAGGAAGTCTTCAAGTTAAATAGATTGCAGCTGGGCTGAGAGTTACTTTCTTATAAAAATATATATACATATTTAGACATTTGCTCCAAACAAACATCATTTTGCCTTCTGCATTGTAACTACCTTACCAGAAGATGCTCAGATGTAGGAGTCTAATTGCCAGCAGTAGGATTGCCCCCTTTCCAGGGAACAAAGCTCTCACTGGTGATAGATGCCTGCTCAGCATGTTGCAAGGCTTTAGTAGTACAGTGTTACCTTAAAAAAACTTTCTGTGGCTTCCTTGATAGTGCAGCTCTGGGTTGTAGGAATTCTTTGCTAGTGATAGGCACGTGTTTCCTCCCCCACAGAGGAAACTGAAAACATTTTTGTTGAAAAGCAATTTTTTTTTCTCTGGGAAAAATGAAAGAAAAATATTTCTGAGAAGCCCTGGTCGCCCTGAACAGAAATGTCTTGTTCTTGCAGAGTCAGATGGAAGCTGCACTTTGAAGGCCTGCGCTCCTGCCTGCCTTGCATTTTGCAGACTTCTCCGTCCAACCAAGGGCAGATGAAATCAAACAAGGGATGGGATCTTGCACAGCTGAAACTGGACTATCCCCATGCAGAACCTATGACAGCAACTGAAGTGTCTGTGTTTTTTGTTTTTCCTTTTTCCTGTTGTTTTTTTTTTCCCTCCCTATTGACAGTTAGCAGCAATGCCCCTCATTCTCAGCATGAGGTAGGAAGGGTCATTGACAGCTGTTTTCTCCTTATCTGGGTCAGTCTTTCACTGTGGAGCTCTTTAATGCTTATCTTCTGAATCCGATTTCAGCAGATTCTCCATCTAAATTGGCACTGTTGTATTATAAGCGATAATGTATCGCGTGGCAGTTGTGTCAGTGTGTTTACTGAGCAACAGCTGTGCTACCCACTTTATTTTCTGCAGCTAGAAGTTTATTCCAAACTTCAATTTGCCTTTAAAAGGCTGCTTCCTGTAGCCCAGCGACGGCTGTGCTGCTTTCTCGCCTTCTCTGTCTTTAGGCTTGGTGTAGTCCAGTAATTCCCTGCTCTTCACAAACCTCCAGCCCAGGCACTTTCTTCATTTGTTTTCATATCCTATGCAACATTAAGATTCAGGATGTAAAATGTACATATATCAGGAGATAACATTGCTACCGAATGACACTGCTGTCCTCCTGCTGTTCCCACTGACCAGCTGTAGCATCAGCTCCACCATTCATCATGCACCCTGTGTAAGATTAATGTAGCCCTTCACCTACAATAATGTTTAACCATCAAAAATGATTCCCTTTCACAAAGTACAGCTTTCCCTGTTGAATATAGTTTATGGTGTGGCTTTTATTTTTCCTTTTTTTTTTTTTTTTTTTTTTAATCTGATGCTTCCTAACACTGAAGCTTTGCAGTTTAATGAGGAGGAAGTTAGTACTTCTGAAAACTGAACCTGGACATGCTTTGATTCCACACAAGGCTTTTTAACCATGCTAGGTATAGGGATGTGTGCTCTTACGCTGGAAGTTAGGGCCATATTCTGCCGCTGAAAGTTTGTCAAGGGGAAACTAGGTGTGTTAACTTTTATTCTGCACAACCCTCACGTCCTGCCGTTAGCAGTGATAGAACCACATGCTTTGTGACCTTGACTCGGTGCTGTTATTTCTCTGTAATCTTCTTTGCCTCGAGGGTACACACAAAGGTAGGTCCAATGTGGTCCTTGATTTTTGTGAAAAAAAAAAAAACTTTGAGATCTCAAGATGGCAAATACCTAAACACACTTTACTACTTTTTCTCTTTCATTAACGGTTTTAGAAAGCCTTGTCTTCTAAACTCCCTTTTGCAAGAAACAAGAATGAACAATTCAGCGTGGATCTGAAAGCACTGCCTCAAGGAGAGCAGGTGGTTCACATTGAGATGGGAGGTTTTGCCTTGTGAATACCTGTTAGGGAGTTTATTTACTAGTGTCAGCTGAACATAGGTACCCACAAAAGCAGGTCTTTTTCTATAAAGTCTATTCCACAAATCCTGACATGGCCCTGTAATCTCCTGCACCCAGACACTCTTAAAGGATTATGAAGAGCTGAAGTGGATGGCAGGCACTGGGCACAGGCTCTTTTGAATAGCCATCAAGTGATCTTTCAGTATGGAAGAAACAAATTCTATCCACACTCAGCCCTAGGCACAGTTCGGAAGTTGGAGTTAGCTGGGGAAAATTGATAAGTCCTAGTGTCTAAACCATTCAGTCCCCTTGGGAATCACTTTCATATGGATTTCCTATTCTGTTTCAGGATGTACAGCCCAAGCTTATGTTGTCCTAAAGATCGTAGAAAAGTCAGTCCACTTTAATTTAAGACAGTTCGGACTGATTTGTCAAAGCCTCTCATCTGCAGCACTGGGACATTTGCAGCCAGTTGTTATTCTCTATCTGTCAAGTTTTCCAAATTCCGAGCAGTATCTGTGCAAAGAGTCTGAAATGACAAGCGCAGAGACCTTCAACTGTCAGTGCTGTTTAGCATCCTATGGCTATTCCTTGACATGCTTGAATTACTGTTGTACTTTCAGTAAATCCCATTCTGCCCACTAGATTGTGATCCATCAAATTTCAGTAACTTGGATGAGCTGGAAGGTGAACAGTCTTAACTAAATAAAAGAATTTGGGTAAATATTGGTGTCACACATGGCCTTGGCTCACTGTTTTGTACTATGAAATCTTTCTTCTTTGAAAAATGAGTGCAAAGGGATGGAAGGTTTGTTTGCAAGGGGTATTTAAAAGAAATGAAGGCCTGTGAGCAACCTCCCCAGAAATCTAATCCAGTCTGTCCTTGAATATTTGATCTCCATCCAAATTACATTGGACTAATTGTTGACCAGCAAAAGAAATTTACAGTGGTGTATCAAGTGTTTGGGAAAGGTCTTACATCAAAATGCAGGTGGATGGGCTTACGATTCCTGAGATGCATTAGCAATGGTTTGAAAAGCAATGTTCCTCCTGAAGTCTCAGTAATTATCAATGCTAGTGCATAGAGCAGAGGTTGCCTGATAATTTCTCAGGCCTGTGTTGGAGCTATTTATTGCTGCTTGGAAATTTTAATTACTTTCACTGCAATATGCCCCAGGCTGACTTTGCTGCAAAGATTCAGGCCAAATAGCAGTCTCCAAGATATTGCATCTAGGCTAATGTGTAGAGGGCAGGAGCTGTAAAGGTTTTTCTTTAAGTAACTCCTTCTCTTGTGGGTGGTAGTCAAAGGCAGGTGGGTGCACAGTTTCCTGCTCCCTTTTTGAAAGTATATGAGCAAATTTTGATTCACGTGGAATATGGCTCATTCTGGTAACTGTTAGAGCATTCAGGTTTGTGGACATGAGAAGCTGTACAGGGGTGTAAGAATTGCTTTTGTACTTCCAAGCTTTAACTGAACCTGCCTTCCCAGAGGGATGCAGAGTCCCCATTCTGCAGTTGGACCCTTGTTGTCTGAGAATGGCTGTCAGTTTTAGTCCGTTATTCTGCTGTTCGACTGTGTCTTTTAGGACGAGTGTGCATATATACCTGGATAAATGTGCTTGCAATACCCTGACATCACATAATGACCTTCACTACGGCTTGTTCTGCTGCAGTCTAACAGAAAGTAAAAATTATATTGCTGGAGACATGAATATTTGATATTTTCCTATGCTGTTTTGCTTGATTTTGGGATTATTTGCAAGAGAAAGGCTAACAAAGATCTACTGACTGACTTGTGGGAGATTTGGCACTGGTTGAAAATACCAAATGAAAAGCACTGATTCATTGCCCAAACTTCAAGTGCAGTAGGAGATGAGATTGGCCCTCTTGAACATCAGAGGGTATGATTATCTTAGGAAGATGTTTTGGGACCTAAAGGAAGAGTCAAATTATGCAGAAAAATATACAGTTAATAAAATATTTGAGAAGTGGTTTCATAATATAGACCTACCTTTTTGATAACTAATGAGCTTTACTCAGTCATTCAAGTCCCTGACTTCTGGCTGTAGAAGAGCAGCGCTTTTAAAATGGGTTCTAGCTTTGACTGGAAGATGCGACAGAATTCACCACATAGTTCTCAATTATGTTCATGAATAATTCGCTGTCAACATTTGAGGATGCTTGCAGGCTATTAAGAATTCATCTCATATCCAATTTCTCTGAGGAATGTTCCCCAGCTCCTGATTGCTAGATGTACCCGCCTGGATCTCCTGCCATCTCCTACTAGAATGTTTCTGGTGGGAAGTGGCAGCAGAAACGTGTGGCAGAAGGGCACGTCCTGATTCACAGGCCGACAAAATGGATCCCAGAGTGAACTGCCCGAGGTCTGGAAATGAGTCATGCAGACTATTTGGCAAATACCTTCAAATAATGAATGCATTTACAGGAATAGGGAATGGCTCATGAAAAGTTAATGAGGGAAAAGACTTCAGTAGGGGGACCTGTTTTCCACCCCACTCCTTAAATTTCATCATCAGATCCTTGGTTCACACTTCTCCTTGAAGCCGCTGCAGCAATGCAGATTCGTTCCAGGGGAGAGTTAGACCCAGAAGAGTTTTAGGGAGTGTATGACGTGTAAGGGTGTTTGTAATAAGGGACAAAGCTCGCAGTAACTCTCTGGGAAAATATGGTTTAACTTCTGATTTCCCTTTGGTTTTCCCTTGTGTGTTATATGATGGTGTTTTTTGGTGGTGGTTAATTAAGAACGTGCTATCACTGAGAGTAATTTCCTTCTCATAATTACTATTGATTCCTGTCATATTAGTTCTGTTTTATTGTGGTCAGCTTCATGTGAATACTAAATTATTTCTTCTCGTATCTGGGGCACCCACCCTGCTACCGACGTTGTCCTTTGCTGCCTGTCACACTGGGCCTGGCAGTGGTGAGATCTGTGCTGGACGCTCAACCCCGTCATGTGGCGGGGACCAGAGGAGCCGTCTCCTTTGTCCTCCCCAGGCTCCGGAGCTGAGGTGTTACGTGAGGTTTGGTGTGGTGCTGTGCGAGCTGCAGGGTGGCTCTCCATGGTGAGTCTCCCTTGAGGCTCAGCAAGACCTGGTGCTCTCCCCGCATCCAGGATTTGGGAATCTCAGACCCACGTCTGAAGCAAAGAATGCTGAAGATGCCCTGAGGGAGCCTGCGGCTGGCCCGGGGCGTTGGGTGAACCTGGTGGCTGATGAAGATGAGGCTGATGGGGGAGAATCTTGTTAGTGTTGGAAATCTGGGATGAAGCAGCTGCCCAGAACCTTACTGATCAAACTGCGGTGTTTGTACCCCAGTGTTCAGTGCTCCTTGTCACAGCTTGCTTCGTTATCCGTAATGACTGGCCGCATGACCGTGCATTACTAGCCGTCCTGTTTTCCTCTGAGCTACTTTTGAAAGCACCTGTGTAGTCTGGCTGATAACTGCAGAGTGTAAAGAAGCAGGTCTTCAAAACCAGCCTACATGGGGGAGCTCATTATTTTTGCTGCGCTGAAAGACACTTCATTCACCAGGACAGGCTTCCGTCCAGCCTGCCCTCCCGTCAGAGCTCTTCTGCTCCCCACATGGTCACGGCGCGGGCGGCCCCTCGTCCCTCTCAGTGTGTGCAGTGTTGCTGGAGCAGCCCCATGCACGAGCCCTGTGGTCCCTCCTGAGGGGCGGAAGTGCCCGTGAGGTCCTGCAGCACAAGTAGCGCTGCCTCCTTCCAGCTCCGGTGTTGTGGGTTACTCGCACGTTGATCTGGTGTGAGGAATGCAGCTCTGTTGCGGGAATCCAAGCCCCAACATCCCCTAAGCTCCTCCGCGAGCTCCCAGCTTCTGTGTCCTGCTGCACAGTTCAGCTTTAACGCCCTACAGAGAGATGAAGTTGTCCACACTACAAATTAGGGGATGCCCATTACGTTGAAGTGCTTGATAAGGCATAGCTTGTTTCTGCAGCGCTTATTTCTCTAGCAATCAGAAAGTCAGTGCCCAAAGATAAAACCTCTTTATTATTTTTTAAGGCAGAATTCCTTGGTTTGTTCTTTAATAATCACAAAAGAGTGGGGCAATAAAGACAGAAATCAAGCTTTTATTGAAACGATTAGCTTGGTTAACTATAATTCATTCGCAGTGTAGCAGCAGCTGTTTTCTCTGCAGACGTGGGCTCCTGAAAGTTGTTATTGCTGCAATGTTTTTACAATTAAATTTGAAAATAAAAAATGCATTTTAAAATAACAAGTATCAGCAGAAAAGACTGTGTACTGAAACTAAGCTTAAAGTATTAGTAGACACTTTTCTTAGGGATATTTTTGTTGCCTTTTTTAAGACACAGATTAAGAAGGGAAAAAAA
This sequence comes from Crypturellus tataupa, assembly GCA_034781795.1. Lineage (NCBI taxonomy): Eukaryota > Metazoa > Chordata > Aves > Tinamiformes > Tinamidae > Crypturellus > Crypturellus tataupa. Next base: position 2,628,417 of record JAWLRI010000869.1, read on the forward strand.
GAGTGAGGTTTACCACGCTGCAGTATTTTGGAAACAACCAGTTCACAGAGCTGATTTCTATGTACAAGGGAATTGGAAGGTGACAGTGGCAAAACTAGATTCTGTTGTCCAAATTGAGCAAAGTGAGAAAATTGCCACCATTAATGAATGTTGTAATGAGAGTGCTGAATTTCACCTTGTGTTGATTATCTAGCGTGTTATTAGCTGCTCTCTACAAATGCCATCCAGATCCAATTAACTCTCTTTTTCAGTGTCACTTTTTCGATCCTGTTGTCCTTGCGTGCACTGCAGCTGTATTCAGATCTCTAAAATGCTGTATTGCTGGTGCTAACCTGTGCAGCTTTCTTCTATGACACGCAAGAATGGCAAGAATTTGATAGAAAAGAAGGGCAAATGTCCTTTTTTCCACTGAAGTGTTCCCGAGAGAGCCCCTTTTAAAATAAGAATCTACCATCCAGTTCTCATTTTTCAACTACCCGTGTAGCTGCATTTATCTTTTGCAAGCTGCAATTTTCCACCAGGGTAGCATTCCCTGTTTTCATGCTGGGAAAATGGCCCAGATGTCTGTGCTAGGGATTTGCGCTGGTACAGCCTTATCAAGACTCGTCCATTAATAGGCAGTGCTGAAGCCAGTCCCAAGGGCAGAGGGTTCCTAATTTCTACCAGGGAATCTGCACGACCCTGTTGGCAGAGGCAGAAGTCAGTGATGCTCCTGGCCAGGGCTGCTGTGCAGCTGGTCCCACTGGGAGGCTCTTCCTGGGGGCATCTGCCTGGTGAAAGAGAAACAAGCACATCATCCCCCTGGGAGCCTTCATCCCTGCTGGAAATAGGTTTCCAGTTGCCTCCTCCCTCCTCCAGCACCCTGGGCTCTCGGCGACACGCCGGGTGCTGCAGTCAGACACAAGCCCGGGTTAATGAGATGTGATCCCATAAAAGCGGCTGGAGGAGGTCGGGGAAGGCATGCCTGGCTGCAACAGCAAATGATAAGATCAAGCAGAAAGAGATGATTATCATTTTTTTCCCCTCCCTTTCACGCCTTTGAGACTGTTCTGTGTACCTTAGAATGAGACCTTTGTCTCCCAAAGCAGGTAATACTTCTTTTTAGATGTGCATGGGAAAAAAATCCTGTATTTTGTAGTACAACAAAGGAGAATGCATTAGTTTTCTTTGCAGGTAGGTCGGGCTGCCTTCTTGCACCTTCCCCTCACTATGAATTATTACAGAAAGTGGTATCTGGTACTGTGAATAATGCTGTGCTCCTGCCAACAGGCACAGAACACATGGGCTATAGATCTCATAAATGTCAAAGGTGTATAAGGAAGGTAATTGGGGATGGTTCAAATCCAAAAAACAAAGGGGCTGAACTGCAAAATTTGGCTTAGCTGGTGTTCATTCTGAACTTTTATAGACTTCTGAGAAATTGATGTTCTTGAAAAGCAAATTGCAATTACAGTTTAGCAGTGATTTATTGTAAAGCATCTTAACGAGGAAGTTGCACAGAACGCTCTGTGGGCTGTTACCAAAGAGCAGCATTAAATCTTTTAGGTAGTGTTGGCACCCCCACACTGATGGAGGCCTCTTGTCAGTAGTAAAGCTCTCTTAACCGAGAGAAACTGCAGTCAGAAAGCGCTGTGAGGCCCTGAAGAAACTGCAATACTGCACTGAGCAGGTATTAGATACCCCCGTACTTCTGACGAGGATAGAAGTTTGCCTAGTTACAACCTGATTAAATATTTTCTTGTTTCTTCATGTTAGTTTGCTAATGGCTGCAGACCCATACTTGAGGTCCCTCAAGGGGATCTGTAAATACCCTAGCATTCTTAGGCAATACGTATTTCTTTTCTTTATGCAGTAATCATGATCACCCAAAGCCTTCCCAGCGTGCAGGTGTTTTTGTGCCTCTGATCCTGCTCGGGTAGGAAGTTCAGAGAAGCCTCCAGATTGTCCAAATCCTTTAGCTATGAGAAAATCTCAGCTTTTATTTCTGTTTTCTTGTCCTGTTTCCAGACACTTCACAGCATCTGCCTCCTGCTTACCTAGTTTCACCAGTTGCTTTCAAGACATCAGTGATTTTTTGTTTTGTATTTATCTTCTTCCACCCCCACTTCTCCCATTCTTTCTGACTGAAGGTTTGCCGAGTCTGTGATAAGCTGTACACAGTGATTTGCTGCTGCTGTTCTTCTGTTAAATTTCCGCCTTATTTCTTTTCCTCCAGCATTTTCCTCCTGTAATTGACTGTGGGCATCTCAAGAGCAGAGATGTGGCATTACCATATTTCTTGTCCCATCAGGACAGGAAGGGACATAGGAAGTGCCTCAGGGGCTTGACTGGCAATGGGATGTGGTTGCTTCGTGCTGTAGTTTCTGGGTTGACAATTCAGCCTGAACATAAACAGGGCCCTGGTGCTACAAAGTGCTTCCTCCATCTTCTGCTCTTCACCAGGTCAGTGCCATCCTTCAGGCTCTACCCACGGATACTGTGACATTCCTGAACAGGGCTCGTCTTTATAGCCCTGCGAAGCCTCTGTGTGACTGGAGCCTCTCTCAGCGCCGTTGTGCCTGGAATTAATGACAGTGTAAGCAGGATCTGGACAGAGTGCTCAGATCGAGCACTGCAAGCAGAGAGCTGCTCGTCTGTTCGCAGTGAGAATTTCTCTGATTTGATAGCTTTGGTAACGGCTGGAAATTGTACTCTGTTCCTCATTACAGAGTGACTCATGATAACTCTACCATCCTCCAGATAACTCTGCAATTAACTTGTGTCACTGCTATAATTTGTTAAGTATGATTTAATAAGAAGAGACTAATTTTTGCAGCTTTGTTAAAGGCACATTTGTTTTTTCACTCCATAGACTCGGAAAGGGAGAGAAGCTTTGTTTTATCTCAGGCGAAATGAAATGTAGAAATCTCATGAATGTAATGGGTTGGGTTACTCTGCGGGGAAATCCCTCATGTTGCATTTCCTCTCCCTGTATTCTCCCAGGGAAGATGCTTCACTAAACGATGCTGCACAAAGCATGGTTGGGGCTGCTTAGTGCTTGGTAGGAAAAAGGCCAACAGTTTCAACGGGGTGGGTGAAATGAAATGAACTTCTGCTGCATTGTGTTTTTGGAGTTAATTCTCTTCAGGATGTGCACAGGGCTTCTTGGCCTCAGTGTTTTGCTTTCTCTGCCCTGCAGAGTTCCTGAGAAAAACGTGGAAGGTGCTGAAAGCAACTCGGTGGCTTGGGCTCCTTTTATTCCATATGATCTACAAACCATCTGTGTCTTTTGGGTAATGACAAACCGAGGAATCAAATTCCTAGTGCTCTACCAGTCAGAGTACTGGCTCTGTACTATGTATCTCCAAGTAAATGGAGTATATGGCCTTCATTTTTTTCTGCAGAGCTCCATTCACCCCAGTTTTCCCTTATTCTGAATGTTTTTTTATCAGAGGGGCAGAATTCAGTGGCTGAATTGACAAATGCAAAAGTGCCAGGCAAAGTTCATCATCTTTGTCAAGCCTGACTGAAGAGGCCTGATTTCAACAGCTAGAAACAAAAATTAAGGAAATAACCTTGTAATGCCGTTAGCATATGTGTTCTCTCTGTTCATATCATTACCATGTAATAACTAAGGCTCCTCATTCCCTGACACTCTATCCTCATCTGTATTCTCTGTCTATAACATGTAAAGGTCTAAAGCAGATCCAGCAGTACTCAACTGTGATAAGACTCAGCACCCAGATCTGGCTTTGAGCTTTGCCCTTTCCATCCATCTCTCAATAAAAAAGGTTTCTAGTAGTCTGAAGCTCAAGGCAAAACATTTGTTGCAATAGCAACCCATGTCACAAAGCTGTGCTGGGTTTTTGCTTGGGGGAGTTAGTTTAGGGGCAGGTAAACCTCTAGGCTGCTTGGGTGGCATCCCGGGTGTAAAGTTCCTTATCCTTTCTGTCTTGTGATCAGCCTCTCCTGTTTTTTTTTTTTTTTTTTCAGTGTGCTGCTGAGAAAGGGATGCAGAGTCTGAGAATTCACTTTTGGAGTCCAATGCTTGGCCCCCTGTGTCCAAATGGAAGTTGACTGGTAAAGCAGGTTAAAGAAACTCACTCTGCCTCAGTTTGTGAGGTAGGTGTGCTCTGCAGAAGTGCTGAGGTTCCTTTAAATGCTCATTGCCATAGGCATCCAATTTCTGCCGTTACCCTATGTATAAGGAAGTGGCAAGCCTTGTGTGCACCATGAGTAGATCAGGAAATAAGCTGAACACCTATGGATCAGATGCTCCCATTTTGCAGTGAGCAGTGCCACCAGTTCAGAACTGATTGTCAGGGAACTTTCCAGGCTGCAAATGGATGTCTGTGTCTGTCCCTCACAGACGGAGAGAGAAAACTGGGCTGGTATTAACATTCTTCTGTTCTTTCTAATAAATCTCTTTCCACTTGCCAGAAAAGAGGCCTTTGCCTCTAGCGGTTTGTTCTTATTACAGAAAGCATATTGATGAATTAGCAAAGGTGCAGAAGAGAGTAACTTGTAGGATAAGAGGTCTCGGCAGTTTAGAGCTGTGTGGAGAGGTTAAGAAAATTAGACCTGAATTCATTAGAAGATAGGAGATTGAGGACATGATTGAGATGTAAAATTCTGTGCAGCAAAGGGAAGGTGGGGGCACGGGAGCTGTGTGGGAGCAGGTTAGAAGCCAGAGTGCATGTGCTCAGACTGAGAAAGGACATGGAAAGCAGAGAAGGAGATAAATGGAAAAATGAATGTATCAAGTCGACTTCTAAATGGAAGTGCAAGCAACTTCAAATCTTCAAACAGAGCGAGATGAAAGAACAGTAGTGTGGAAGAACTGGGCAAGTGGGGATGCCAAGGGAGAAGCATTAACAGGATGTCAATTAGAGTCTCCAAAACAGCCTGGTGTCAACACACGTCCAGCTGTTGCTGTTGCCAGTTTAAGACCTTAGGTAGAAGGAAGTGCTTGGTATGCTCAATTAGGCTCATCACTGTCCTGATTAAAACGGTCTTAAGAGAGTTTGCGTGTGCGAATGGTCATTATGTTCTTCTAGAAGTTAGGCTTGGCAGCCTTTCAGCCTCGGAATGGTTATGGCTTCCAGCTAGGAAACTGAGACAATTCCAGAGCATGAATCCTTTTGGGCTGTGGCCCCTGTCAGTACCTAAATGTGTCCGTGCCTTGCTGTGAGACCAGTTGTCTGTCCTTATATCCTACGTCTTGGATAGCTGGATATGGATACGAGCAGTTGTGTTCACAGTGTTTTTGGTTTCAGTCCATCTGTGCTCAGAAAACCTTTTGCGTTAATCAAAACCAAACGGCTGCCTTTCACAGATGCTACCTGGCTCTCTGTGAGAAACTGCCAGAAACTAAACGAATCTTTTTCCCACCTGCACTTGACCTGTTTAAGAACCCCCCAGGTGATCTTGCAGCTCCCTTGCCAGACCAAATCCCAGGCAGTCAGATTTTCTGATGCTATGGTGAACTCAGGAGAGTCCAAGAGCTGTATCTGCATTTCCTGATGCCAGGAGCTAGCGCTAGGAGGAAGATAAGGAAACGGCTGCTGAGCATGTGTTGGGTGCAGGTGCAGAAGGGAAGGAAAATCTAAAGCCTAGAACGATGCTCTAGACTGTAAGCTGCAGAAACACTTCAGAAGGAGCTTACAAAGAATTCAGTTTGTCTGATTTCCCAGCCTTTGTGCCGTTTAGAACAAGGACTGGAGACACCATCCTCATGGCACCAGCAGCATTTACACAGCTGACAGCTTTCATTTGGAAACCAGAATTGGGCAGTTAGCTCTGCAAGCCACATGTCCTAGTAAGGTGAAAGGGCTGCTGTAAAGACACATTAATCAGCAGCCTTTCTCCCGGCCAAAGTCATGCTGTCAGGATGCGTGCCAATGATTTGGGAAGTGGCTGTGCCATACAGTCACAGAATGGTTCAGGTTGGAAGGGACCTCTGGAGATCATCTAGTCCAACCTCCTGCTCCAGCAGGGACACCCAGAGCAGGGGGCACAGGGTGGCATCCAGGTGGGTTTGGAAGATCTCCACGGAAGGAGCCTCCACAGCCTCTCTGGGTAGCCTGTGCCAGGGCTCCGTCACCCCCACAGAAGTTCTTCCTTACATGGAGATGGAACTTCTGTGTTTCAACTTACACCCACCAGGAAGAGCAGGCTGTAGGTAACACTTTGTTTGATATTGGAGAGATGGTCAGAGAAGGGTTTAACTTTGCAAGGCATCCTGTTCCAGTCCATCTCCTCCCTTGGCTCTGCAGGGTCCTGCTACAGCCCCACCAACAGCTCCAAAAAGGAGGCACCTCAGTTGTCTTTCTGTAAGGGCAATTCCTTCTGCTCCCGCAAAAGCAGCTTCCGTTGGATGTGGGAGCCTTTGCTCTCTGTAAGGGAATGCTAGGTTGACCTCCAGCTACCACCAGCTCCTAATAATTGCCCATCCTGATGCCTCTGAGCACGAAGTCCCTCCTGGATTTGTGAATGGCCCCTTGAGAATAACAGCAGTGAGTGTAAATTCAAGTGGGTGCTGTGGTATCTGCCAGGGACCACTGCACTGCCTGCACAGGTTAGGACAGGTGTGCATGGAATAGCTACTAACAGATACCTTGGCAGCCTCTGCTGGCTCTAATGATTTGTGTCTGGATCAAAAGCCCTGAGGGAATTTTGCATAAAGCAAATGCAAAAGTTGGTGTCCTTTTTGTGTCCCTTTAGGTCATATTTGCTCTCTCACTTTGTCCTTGCTCCTTGGATGAAAGGAGACTAATTTCCTGTTAGCTCTGTGCTTCTTGCTGCCAGACTTATCCATTATTAAATGTGATGCTGGATTACTGTTGGGTCGTAGCGGAATGAGATAAGGAATGGAGTATGGAAAAGGCTGAGGACGGTGGTGCCATTGCAGACCCAGGCAGTACCCGCCGTGGCTCTTACCCGCTGCCGCGGCGTTGAGCTTCTCTCTAGAGCCCGACTCCACGCACGCTCCGGGAAAGGGGGACCAGGTACCGAACTCGGGGAAGGTTCGCAGGCCAACACACACCGGCTTTCCTGCTGAGCTTTAACTCCAGGTGTAACTCCATGTAGCTTGAACATTGAAGAGCATTGAAAGCAGCAGTGACTGTGGATGCAAATGGGAGCACTGGATTTTCAGGTCAACTAAACAGTTGTACTGTGTGTTTTCCACTGTTTCATTTCTTAATGCCAGTGTAGTCATAGCTACAAATCTAAGCCTATCTGAAAGGGGAGATGGGATGAAACACCTTTAATTAGTGGAAGTGCCTTTACCATTCTCTGAATGTCATTTTTCACTGGAGACAAATCAGTCTGTTATTTTATAGGGCCCCCATACCACTTTTATTCTATTAGCTATTCTATTAGTCATGCCCATTATTGTCTACCTTCCCTCTATCTGATGGAGCTTTCACTCAATACAATTTACGAGCTTTTCTACATGCTATCATTAATAAATGCAAATCAGTCGCTCAGATTAAGCTCAAGATTCCTGGCATTATTGATTTTGGTTTTCTCCTGTCTCCAGTTAGGAGTGCGTTTCCATTTTATCCTTGTATAAGAAAAAAAGGGGGGACTGTAACAGAGATTTTCAGCATCGTTTCTATTCTCTGGCTGTCTGTGTAACTCTGGTCACATCACTGGCTATATAAAGAAATATTTCTTCTGTCATTACAAGGTGTTCCTGTGTTCTGCCTTTTGAGCTGATGCTGCATGTAGCACATAGAGCACGTCTGCTGTATCCAGCAGTGGGATTCCATCTCTGGACCATATGGACCCTGCTTATTGCAAACAGCAATGATAAATATTGTTAGGTTGGTAGGAGGGAGTTGCATGTTCTTCCTCGGGGCTCCGTGTGTGTGGACGGGTGAATGCAACCTGAGGGGAAATGTGCTGCTCTTCCGTGCCCATGAGAGCTGGTTCGTTGTTTCTTGGTGCTCGTGCGCCCCAGCTCTGTCCATGTTCATTTAGTTTCCGGAGTTAAATGGTAGCTGTTAATTACTTTGCACATATGCTTGGTTTTCCCTGCAATAGGGAGCCTGCTCTGCACAGTGGATTGGGAGAGCTCGTCTCATCTGGCAGCGAGTCAGAGACTTTTCTAGCTGACCTACAGGGTCACCATGTCCCGTTTGACATCACTACGTTTTGCAGCCAGGCAGCCTCCCACTACAGCCTGTCCCAGCGGGGCAGCAAAACACCACAGAAAAGTTCTTTGCAAACGCGAGAACACAGCACACGGCTGCTCTACGGCATCAGCAAAGACCATTCCCTTGCCAGCAGAAGATTTTCACAGACCAGTGTGCAGGAAAAATGTTCACGTCTCCGGCAGAAAGCCATCAGCCTTGTGCTGGTGCTAATTAGCAAAATTCTGATTAGGCGGATGGAAAAGTGCCAGTTCGCAGCAGGGGAAGAGCTGGCCCATGTGGAGCTGGTTGACATGGCCCAGAGCTGCGTGGGCTGAGGGACGCCCTGGGGACAGGGCAGAGCTCAGAGCAGCAGCAGTGCACGGCCAGGCATGCTCTGGCCTGGGTATTCTTTTCTGCACTATATTTTTCCACACAGAAAAAAGAATCTTGTTCTATATGCACGTACTTTCGGTGTATGAAAAGAATTAGCTGAAGCCTGTAAGAGCCAGGAGAATGTGCTTAAACTATCAGCTGCCCACAGCTGTGCTGGCTTCGGGGTGATGGCCTTGGAGGGAGGGGGTGACATCTGCACTGATGCACTCACGTCCTAAGAAGAGCTACTTGGGAAATAGGTTGATTTTCCTTCTGCCTAATAAGCTTTGCCTTCATAGGGAAACTTAGCAATATACAGCTAAAACAGACCAATTACTTGAAAATTTTGCAACTCTCTTCAGCTGGTCATAGATGTACATGTTCTTAATATAGTATCTTAACATTTCAACTTATTCATCACTTTATTCCTCAAGCTACGCTATGCCTACACAGATATGCTACTCCACTTTTAGTGTCTGAAAGCGTTTCCAGATTGAGTGAATCGTCATCTCAATCTACAGAAGTATTTATCCAAAAGACATGGGCTTCTAACTTTTTAGGTTTCCACCATGAAATCCCTTTATTTAGATCTCGCTCCATTTTTCTGTCTTATTATAGGTGGTACTCACATTTCAGGTACTAGTAAACTCATAGAAAAGAGTTTATGGGGCAGTATTTTCCTCCTTGCTGGTTTGTTACAGAGGTGCATAGCTTGGCATTAATTAAAAAAGCAAACATGTAATATTCTGAAAGCACAAAAATTTGACCTATTTCTCTTCCTTCTTGTCTAACTCAGCCCACAAAGGTATTCACTTGATGCTCATTCAGGGAAAACACTCAGCAAATTATTGGTTTGAGCTCATTTAACAAACTGAGACCAACGTATGGGCTTTTATTGTACTAAAATACAGAAGGAATCTTGCTGTTTTCAAAGCAGATGCATCTAATAGTGGACAGACACAAGGGGAACTAATTATTTCCCTGTTGCTGGAATACGATCTTTCTCATTACACACATTTGATGCAAACTACTATTCTTACTGGGTACCTACCTACCTATCCAGGGTATCTGTTTTTACCATCTAGCCAGAGTAAGATGGAAAGTAGTTTTGTAAAAGCTAGGGATTTAAAAACCTCTTGTGTAGCTGAGTATTAATGAACACATTGGCCTTTCCTGAATAAGTTGTGTATGTTGTTGATCTCTGGGGTCAGATGCACAAGCAATGAGATTACCCCAGCTCAGAAAGCCAGTGTGTAAGGCTGCAAGATATCCTGGGTCTCATGCTGGCTGGAGCGGACTAATCTGCATGCATGAGAGTCCCTCTCCTTGCCATTTGAATGTTGAAACCTCTGGGATGAAATGCAGAAGCTGTTTTAATGCTCCAGAGCAGCATGTCATGGTACTTGCAAAAACCAGTATATTGAGAAGATGGACTGTCAGAAGAGAACAAAAGCCTGATCTTGTAGAGTGATGGACAAACTGTGATAGTTTGTCACCACGTCTCTGGAGATTTTTTTTTCTGATTTTCCTTTTCAAGAAAATGAACATTTCGGCTGCATTTGCAGTCTTAGTCTCTGACAAAGACAAGGAATGTCATTCAACATTGTACTGTCATGCTGAAAGAATATGGTGGCTTTTAGCCCGTTGCACACTGAAATGAACATTTCTTTCTCTGTGATGGGTCCCAACCAATTTTCCAGCCAAGTGAGCACAGAGAAAGTCCTGTAAATGCTCCTGGGTGTTAAGAAGTTTAAGAGAACCTCTTAATGTGAGAGGTGTTTAAAGAAATAAAACATCCTGAAAACTAATAGTGAAGAAAATCTGCACAACTCTAGTGGAATTTTTTAGAGTGCTGGCTACTCTCATGGCTCTGGAGGAACAGATTCAAAGTCTTGAGGCCCTATTTATTTAGGGATATGGGACTGTTGGCTTAAGGTTGCAAGGATAAAAGTCATGACTGGCTAAAAGGAGGTAATGAAAAGTGTTCTGGGAATGGACTCGGCAACTGAAGAGCTGCTGGATGCATTGAAGCTAAAGGTGTTGAGAGACAAGGTAGTGACCCCTTAAGGAATTACCTTTCCAAATCTTCTGTGAAATCATCAGAGTGACAGTTCCCACCTCATGTTCAGCTGGCCCTTAAGAATTATGGAAGCTTCAGATACAGATTTCTCTTCTGGTTAGTTCAGGCAGGCAATCATCTAAGCGAACCTCGGTGTCCGAAACGTTCCAAGACAGGGCTGCGTGTTTCAGGTAGGGGGAAATCAGAGGCCAGCATTTCGCTACAGCAGCGCTCCATGGTAGCCTCTGATATCACCTCACTTCTTGTGTTAACGACTCGTTTCCTTTGCCAAACACCATGTGTTTGCCTAAACAGATAACCAATTTATCAGTTTCTGAGCCTTAGTGATGCATCTATTTTCAATATAGCACTGCCTGGAGAGGACAAGAATCTTAGCAGTTCAGAGGATGGTAGGAAATCAAGCTCACAGATACAAATACCACAAAGAAGTGTTCTCCATGAACACGTGGCTACCACATGAGAGGTCAAAGGACATGCCAGATTCATGCTTTTGGAATTTCCCTCATTAATCTAGGTTTTGCTGCACTTATTTCATGATGCAACTGAACTTCCAGGGTAATTTTGTTTTTCTGGCAGTTGTATGAAAAATTTTCTAGTTACTTTTTTTTTTTACATTTTTTTTTTTTATAGATTGGGGTTTTAATGGGGAAAAATGTATTTCTTCTTTCTGCAGTTGTGCAAGAGGGTGATGGTGGGAGTGTTCTCCTGCTCCAGCTGCCTCCGTTGTGGGCAGCTGCAGGAGGTTTGCTGAGATGCCATCTGGCCTTCCCTCATTTTCAGCAGCTGTGGGTATAATCAGCAGGCTGATTGCAAAGCCCCTTTTCTTTCTGTATAAAGACTTTGGAAGACAAATGCAGTGATGCAAGGATGTGTAATGGGAGACTGAAAATGTGTTATGGCTTTCAGAGAGATACAAGACCTGCATTAGAATATTCTGATATGGATTGAAGAGCACCCTGTGCATCCAGTGAGCAAACTGCTGAGGCTGCGTGTGGCTAAAGGTGTCCTTTCTTGGGGCCAGCCTGTGGGGTAAGCAGGTGCTTTGCCTACCACTGAGAGCCAGTTCAAGCAGGAGATTTTTCAGCTTCATGGGACCCCTGCTATGTGGCTGAGAGTGACCTGGGTCTTGTCTCTGTATGCTGTGGTGTTAATGCTGCCCCATCACAACCACTGGCTTTCAAAGGGACGGATGAGAGCTGGAGAGTTTCTTCCTCAAGGTTTTGCCTGGTTAGATGCATTTAAGTGATGATCTGCTAGGCCAGGGAAGGTTTTGGTAAGAGTCTATGGTTTATTGTGCTGTACTGCCAGGAGGATGAGAGTTAACTTTGGTTTCTCTAGAGGCTGGTTCAGTCAGTAACAGCAGCAGGATGAAACTCTGCTCCTGCTAGTCTACAGTTCTGCTCTCCCTGCCCTGGCTGCCTCATCAAGTCTGGTCTTTCAGATATGCCAAGCACCTGTAGCTCCATTGCCTTCAGCTGCTGAATCATTTGGAGGAGTGGATCTTCCAGAGCAGCACATACAGAGAGTGGGAACGCTTCTTTTCCTGTATTTTCATCTTGTAATTCACTCAAATTTTAGCTGATCTGATGCAATCTGCTTTTCCACCACCAGCCACTGCAGGTGAGCTCTCGTTCTGCCTCTTCATGAAGTCAGGTAGGGCATCATGTTCCCGGGGGCTTCAAGTCCTACTGGACAGGGCTTGAAAAGCTGCCCTGAGCTGGTGAAATACTGTCTGACTGAATTATGCTGAAATTGTTTAAAGCAATGTTTGCTGTAAACCTCTGTGATGTCGGGTGGTAAAATGCCCTAGTTGCTTGGATTTGAATAATTTAAGCAAAGTACAAGCCGCTAACAAAGCACCTTAATAATAGATTGCAGGGCTGAGGATTATGGCAAACCTGCACAGAGGTGCAGGGGTTAGGCCTGAAAGAAAGATTTTTAAAAGACGGGTAGTTTATTGTCTGCTAGGTGTTTCAAAGTTTGGGTTTTTTTTTTTGTGAAAGCAGGTGGTAGTCACAATCATTCATGTCTAGCAAAAATTCTTGTTAGTAAAAATAAAATTGCTTGTTCCCTTCTCGCATGGCTGAAATGAATATTGTGCAGAGAACACACAATATTCCCATTGCGGGGGGGAAGCTCCTGTTCTACTTAATTATTTCTGTAGAGGTTTTGGGAGAGGCAGATGGCCAGGTGCAGTCCCTGGGCTCCTCTTGATCCCTATGAAGGAGACCAGAGTTTCAAGGCTGAGGTTTTAAATGAAGCATTTGCAGGAGTTTAATAACAACAGGGCTGCTCTCCGACTAGCTGAGAATTTGCCTGCCCTTTCCCAGACCTATAAACTTCCGTGCGTTACATTTGGTCCTGGTGTCTTGAAAGGCCTGATCAGACTTTGTGATTCCTTCTTGAAACACCATCAATGCAGTGAAAGACCATACACATCCCTGAAGAAATGGCAGTGGCGCTGAACTGGAGATCACACCTGTGATCTGTGTTTAATGTTGAGTTAATGAGCAGGCAGGTTTAGACCTAACACCAAGGACATTGCAGATCTTTCAGGTTTTAAGGTTTGTGTCAGGATGACCTCTTGGCTAAGCCCAAGCTGCTTGCAGGATAATGTCAAGATCAGTAGAAAGCAACAGTTAAGAAACTGATTACTGTCATGTGGGGAAAAAAAGCAGTGTGTTTTGAGAATTAATAGAAGACAAAGGTGGGGGATGTGGGTTTGAGCTTGGTAAGAGCAATGTTAGTTTCAAAAGTAAATACAAAAGGACAAAAAGCTGTTTAATAGGAAGCCATCAGTTCTACCTGAATGAAAACTATTAATCTTGCTACTAAGTTGAAGCAAAACAACCTAACATGAAAGCCAAACCTGGCAACAGAAACCCCTCTATTGTGCTTAGTGGAAATAGCTGAATAAAAGCTGTTTAGTGGAATTTAAATTTCTGATTAATTAGAATGCCAGTGTTAATTAGTGCCAGTAGTCCTTAGACAAATCTAGTAATTAGTGAGTTGCAGATCCAGTAGGGAAGCCCAGCACCAACACCTGTGTTAAGGTGGTTTCTGGATGCAAAGGAGGGAGTTGCTGTTTGGTGCAAATGCTGCTCATTTTTCTAGTTCTGCTGCGTAGGTTTGCCTAGTCCTGCAACCACTTGCACGTGTGTGTGAGTTCTGTATGCGAGCAGATCTTCCAAAGTCACAGAAGTAGCTGTCCTGCTAGGATAACGGCATGGGAATTGGCCTGGCAAGTGTGGAGACTGTGACTCTGGATCTGGAACGTGTTAATCTCCGTCTTTGGGCTGCAGTCATTAAGCAGCTGCTCAGACTTGGGTAAATTGACTACCTGCAGCTCTGGCTCTGAAGATAAAAGCATGTATGTTGAGGTCCCAAATTGAATCTGATCCAACATAGACTTAAATCAAAAGATGTGCATATGAGTTCTTCCCTCTAATGCTCTGTATAAGTCGAACAATCACAGAAGTTTCCTTGTTTTTTTTTCCCCGATGTGACTGGATGCTGTTTGTCTAGAGCAGCTCCTGGTCGGTCATGGGGAGAAGAGCCGCAATGAATCTGCAGGGGGTTAGGTCCTCTCGTCTGTAAGTCACTTGTCTACTGGGAATCCTTGTATTCCTGGCAATACTGGTAAATGAAGAGTCATTTCTTAATTAAATCTTTGTGTTAGGGCCACTCTATTTTCTATCCAAGAAAGGATTTGGCTTTTGCCCTGTTAAGTTATAGAACAGCAATTACAGATTATAGGTTTATCAGAAGTTCAGCGTGAAGCAATAGTTCAATTTTGTGGCATTGGGCAAAGGTGCTCTCAGAAGTAATTAGTTCCCAAAGGAAGGGAGAGATATTGTCTTCATTTCTACCAAGGATTTTATATTAAGCACAGAGGCTTTTGTATCCTATCCAGATAAACTTGCTGCTTGGAGATAATTGTTTTCTTTTGAAAAACAGAAACCTTCCAGACTAAGCTTTGGCCTGGTGTTAATTACAGGTTCTGAGTTGAATAACAAATAGGGTAGTAGGTTGGTGGGATGACCAGGTGCACTTTGGGGCCAGGTTCATGCACATTAAATGCCAAGGTCCCTCTGTGCGGTGATCTTTCCTGCAATACAGAAATGAGCAGCTTAAGGGCAGCCAATAACAAATGCGAGGTTCAGAGCAAATGAAGCCATTTGAATTTGACACTTAGTGTTGACACAGCTCTGGTCTGCTTAAGGTCAAGAGACAGAATGTTTGTGTCAGCATGGAGTGATACTGCAAATCAGTTTTAAAAGTGCTGGAGGAAAAGGGAATGTTGCTGAAGAAATGGGCTAATTTAATAGTCGGCTTCTGCACCAGCGTTTTCCCCATCAACTTGAATATGGTCGTTCTTACTTGATACAAACAGAGAAGCAAAATGCATTGCTTGGCTGTGAGCCAAGCAGAGTCAGCATGATGGAAGAAAAATAAAACACCAATCAAGTTAGCAAATAAAAGTGAACATTAGCATCTTTCCTCTGAGGCTAGTTCATGGTTTCTAAAAAGTCTTGTGACTAGAAACCTTAAAATCTTCCACAGTAGGTTCATCATTGCAGGAAAAGTACTCCATGAAGATACTGGGGTCTGCGTGACTTTCAGGAAAACTCGGTCTAGTTTTATAGTATTCTGTGCAGGCTAATAAAAATATCATGTGAGCTGCAAGTTATATTGCTGCAAAGAACAACCATGGTAGAGGTCAATATTTCATCCTGAGAGCGCTTTAGTCTTTTGGGGATGGAGATTTATCCAGGTAAATATATCTAAGAAAATCTGGGCAGTGTTGTTAGGTGGGGATAATATCTCTTATTGCACCCACAGCTATCATTAGAGAAAGAAGAATATGTTTTTGGGGTGTGCAAGCACTTTGATCCTGAAATATAAGCTACTTCTTGAGTAAAGGATTATCACGTGAATCAAAATGGGACACTGAATGCTCTCGTGTGTGCAACGCTGTATTTTAGACTGGCTAATGGAGGTAAAGGTGTTAAAACCGGGCAGCTTCAGTCACTGAAACAGCAACAGTCTTATCTGGAGTAAGAATTGGGCTATGGCCTTCATTCTTTGTTAGCTCGGGGTACTGCAGTCCTCGCAGATACCCCTGTTTAAGGAAGATGACCATGAGTGTGGCACACTGAGACTTTTCAGTGTTTTCCTTGCTGCAGCATTGCCTCCATTAAAGTGCTTCCTTGCTTTGAAGTTGCACTCATGCAAATGGCTTGACCACCACTAGGCACTGCAAGGGTTTGGGTCATACAGCCTGTTTGGGGTTTAATGCCTGCGCTTACTTTCTAGCTTTCTTCCCGGGAATTGGGAGAAGGTTCCTTGTTTTGCCCTTGCCCTACTGTATAGGGCACTGGCACCTCCCCAATGATAGCAGTGGTGCCATGAGAGCAGCACCAGCTCATTGGCAAGAAGCTGCTGATCTGGTGTGGATGGGAGGGGGAAGAGCAGGCTTGGTTGTGAGGAGAGGTCTGGTAGGGGCCAGGCAGAGCTCTTGGGATCTCTGTGAGCCAGAAATGAAAGTTGTTAACACTTGGGCTACATCTTTATGGTATGCTGGATGATGCTAGGTAAGTGTTCAGTTGGACTGGGATTCTACCCATAGATAGTCACAAGCTCCATGCTTGTATGAGGTGAAATGCTACGTAGGAGTTGAGAGTGGACAGTTCACTGGGATTTCTTACCAGGACTCTTTTAATCATCTGTGCTGAGCTGCATAGCTTGTTGCAGCAGGTGGCTAGATACATCTATCCAGATCATCTGTATCCACAAAATCCATAGCTTTGTGGAAACTAGAGCCAGAGTGCAAGTGACCCTGTGGATCTGCAGGTTATTATAATAGCCTCTTCAGATCAATAAATGCTGTGATCAGTAAGGAAAATCTCCCCTTTGTAATCCACCTCAGTTAAAAGAAAGGGCAAATGCTAAGGTCAAATGTAAACAACACTCTGATAATAGGTCAGATGGAACTGTCTGTGTGCAAGGGCCTGTGGTCAAGGTGACTGAGAGGCATTTAGCCTTGGTGCTGCCCTGGGGCTATCTACATGGATGACATCCAGAGACACATTTTCTCTAAAGGCTTCTCAATTTGTTGGAGTCCAGGTCTTTTGGGTGCTATGTAAGCACTGAAATAAGATTAGGAAGATTGATAACTCTTAGGGAAGTTATTGCTGCTGCCTCTTGCTAACCTCAAGTTTCAAAAAATTACTCATTTCTGGGAATATCAAGGTGGGGGGGGCAAGACCTACCTAAAAAGTAGTACCTTAAATCAACTTGTGCTATAAGGAAAACTGCAAGACTTTTTTTTTTTTGGACATATTTTTTCCATGTTAAAGAAATATGCCAAAGTCGGTAATGGCTGGGAAAGGTGGTGGGGAAGTCCAACCCAGGAGAGGCGCTCAGCCTCTGTGTCCTCCTGGGACAGGGTGATCTAAGGTGGTGCAATGACCTGAACCATCTGTTCCTGATAAATCTGTTTGAGGCTGCTGGGTTTGGAGAGCAAAGAATTAGTGTGCCCTTATGGGGTATGGTCTGGCTTAATTCAGATTTGGGTAATTCACTGCGTTTGAAGTGGCCCAGAGTGATACTTGCTTGGTTAGCTGCTTTTTTTTCCCTTCTTCTTTTAATATAAAGGAGCAGTTGCCATGCAAAGTACCTTTGAGAGCCATAAACATTTGAAATATCTGCCGTTGTAAATAAACTCATGGTGTTCATTGCTTACCTAAAATCAAAGTGTTCTGGGTAAGGACTGCCGGTTTGTTTTCATCTGTAAAGAGCATGAGTGCCTGATGTATGATCAGAAAACTGATAAAGAGACATTTTTTTCTTGATGCTAAGATTAATTTCCTCCAACTCAGGGAAGGAGGAGGGGATAAATTACACATTAAGAAAGTGACAAGTGTATTTTCTGGTAATCATGGAAAGCTAAAAGGCACACAAGACGTGGCATAAGGCATGTATGGATATATGTCAAGTGAGTGCTCTGAGCCCTCTACTGACAGTGTTTCGTGCTTTTTCCTTTGCTTTTGTGCCGGATGGGCTCGGGATTCGGCAATCCAAGGACAAAAAAATGGACTTAATGACAATGACTCATTTAATCAAAACAACATAGATACAAGTACAAAGAATAAGAATCGGTTAGCACGCGCGAATGCAAAAAGGTTACTTACTGAATAATACTTGCCAGCACGATTATGAGACCATACATCTCTCCAAGGTAGCA
>JAWLRI010000869.1:2646334-2718239 GCA_034781795.1 Crypturellus tataupa
CAAACCTCCTTAAACAGCAGTTTGTAGTCAGGCTGGCAGTAAACCAGCCTGAACAGCAGTTCTCATTTCTTCTGGACCAACTACTTCTTTGTTGGTTTCGATAACATGTTGCTTTCCTTCTTGTTCAGAGATTTGGGTATTACAACCTTCCTTTGTTAGTGGCCTCTGCTGAGCATATTATCAACGTTCAGTGTTTGCCTTCAAGATCTTGATTTTGTTTCACACAATGCTTATTTATGACTCTACAGATCATAAAAATTTTCCATCTCCAATACAGCTTCCAGCCCACTTTGATCTCCAGAGGTGCCTTCTGGTGCAGGATATGGCTGTTCAGTGATCCTATGAGAGGTTGTCTTGGGGGAGCCAGGGTCCTCCCGGTGCCCAGGTGTTCTCTGCCCTGTGCCAGGAGGCAGCTCTGAAGGGCCCTCAAAGCCCTGGCAAGGTCGCTGCAGCTTTCGCTTCCCATCCCGCTGGGCTCTGTGACTTGCTGCCTTTGAGATCTGGCTAGTGATGAATGAGAGGAGATCATCCGAATGTCTGTGGTTTCTGCCTGGGTTCTTTTGAAGGAAATCCTGGGCTGCTAGGGACTTCAGTGATGAATCAGGCTATCAACCTTTTCCTTGCAGTTTAATTAAGTTTGGAGGGCTGGGTCTGTTTGCCTGGAGGATGCTGGAAGTGCCAGTGCTGTGAAGTGCTGGGCTTGGGTGCTGCTTCCCCTAACCTGGAAAGCAATTGAGAAGAGCTCTGCTGGGGCTGCTCCCCCAAGGAAACGCTCTCTGCTGGGAAAGAGGAGCCCGTTGGAAGGCGATGGAGAGCCCATAGCCGCAGCTGACGCTGCCCTCGCGGAACCTGGGCTCTGTGCTCTGGCAGAGCGGAGGCCGCCGGCGCCGCGCGACGTCCCTGTGCTAGACCTGCGCTTGCCTCTGGCTAGAGGTGCCCTGCCACCGCCTGGGCAATACCCTTTGCTAGAGGAGGTGATTATTACAGTCTGGCGTTTGTACTCGGGATCTCTTCCCAGGTTTCAGCCTAACGGCCTTTATTCAGACAGAGGCATGCATTTCTCCCTTGATTTGGGGAGATCCACTTGTCATTCATTAGACCAATTCCAGATGAGTGACAGGGAAATCGATTTTCTTCCTTTCTTGGCCACCTTTGAAGAATCCTTCCCCAGCTCTCATGTCACCGTCACTTTGGAATGATGTTTGTGCTGCTGAGATGCTGTGGCACAGCTCCTCAGTGTGGGGCTAATAAGCCTTTGCTTATTATCATTCTGGCTTGGTGTTACACAGTTGTGCTCTCCGTGCTTTAAAATCTTTGATTCATATGTTACTTGAACAGCTTAGTGATTTAATTCATTTTTTTCAGTTTTTCTAGCAGGGTTTGGAACACAGGCGCGAGACGGGAGGGATTGGAGACCCATATCTGAGGGGAAGATTCTGCCCCTCCTAACCTGTCTGGTAATAGGTCTCATTTTCAGTGCTTAAGAATGACTTGAGCAAGTCGCTCATGGAGTAACATCATCAATGTGAGTAAACGTGGTAGCTGTTATCCTGACAACACAGATGAAAATCTTCCCTCATCTGAAACAAGGGAATAACCTTCCAGGCCTTATGAAAACGTCAGCACCTAAAGTCCTAGGAGCTGTGCTGGAAATTAAGTGTTTGGGGATGGGAGGGTTGCCTGTGCCTGTATCTAATTACTCAGGAAGAACAAAAACCTCACGAAATCCTCCTGCTGTTTGATTCACAGATATTTTATTGAAAACTAATTGTCTTTATTTGCATCAAAAGAAAGGATGGGGTGTGATTAAATAAGCCTGCATCTTGTCCGGGAAGTACCACCTAGCCTGAAGGGGGTGAATTTCCTTAGTATGATCCTTTGGATGACCAGGAGCCAGTTATCTGGCAGTGAAACATCATTGTCAAACGTGAGAGCTACTGAACAGAAAGCAGCAAAACACCAGTTGTCATTATTTAAAGTTATTCGGAAAGTTTCTCTGTCCTTGTGTGGATGGCTTGTGTTCGAGCATTATTGACAGCAGAATGTGTCTAAACAGCATCGCAACCATCTGTTCCAAAACACAAGCGAGCAGAACTCAACCTGTGCTGTGAACCAGCGAAACAGGAGGAAGCTGCAAATATTTCAGAGTGGTTTTTGTTTTCGCTTTTGTTTGTTTGTTTTTTTTGCTTATTGCCATCTCAGGTATGTGGTTCTTGAGGTTCTTTTTAAGCAATGCAAATATACTGAATATTGTTGAGGTTTTAATTAATATTTCCAATGAAATTCAAAGACTTCAAAGAGGTGATATAGGGTTTCTTGCTTGGTTTCTTCCTGGACAAAATGAATGGCGATGCACTGGGTAAGTTCCTGTTAAGGATTAGAGCTGCTAAAAAGATTAAGTTCCATTTTTTTTTTTTTTTTTTTTTTTTTTTTTTCTCCAGGGGTCTAGTCTATGCATTTATGAAATGAATGAACTTCCATCAGAGACTGGTCTGTCTCATAGTACCTGCCCTTGAAATCCAAGAAATCGGAGATAAAGGAGAGAAAAACAACAACAACAACAAAAAAAAAAAAACCAAAAAAACAAACACACACAAAAAAAACAAACAAAAAAAAAAAGGAAAAAAGGCATCTGGAAAATAACTTTCTTTCACAACTTTGTGCCACTGCTGTATAGCGATTTTTTTTTTTTTTTTTTTTTTTCCTGCCTCTATTCTCTAACTGACCTATACCTATAATAGAAAACTTTCTCCTATATTTCTCTTAGTCAGAAGTTGCCTTATCTTCAAGGAACAAGAAAATAGGTTCATTACTCACAGACAGACAAGAAGGTGTCATCCCATGCTAGGGTTTTGAGAGTGTTTTGCTTGGGTTTTATAAGTGGCTACTTCTGGAAATTGCAAGGTGGGGGAAGAGGCATAGTAGCTATTCCCATTACTGTTTTGTTTTCTAATTAATCCTGTTGGGCTTTATCTGCTTTACTCATGTGGCATTTGCTTTTACAGCACAAAAAAGGAGATGAGGTGAGAGCCCCCTTCTGCTAATGCATTTTGATTGCTTTTCCCCCACTGTTTGGAATGTTTTTAGAAGCATCAGGCTCTTAATTTTTCATGTGACGGTGGCTTCCTACTGATCAGGGTTATTCAACATGGTAAACGTTTTGCCTGAAGGATTGTGTTTGCTTTGATGCACAAGGTGGACGAGCTTGAAAGTTCAAGTCTCTGTGATTGCTTTTGAAAAAGATGTTATTAAGATGGGCTTTTTTTCTTAAGTGTTTAATAACTTTTAGTTCTGTGTCTGAGAACTGAATGGTTCCTATTGCTCATCACTGCAAAATAGTCATAGCTCAGAAGTGCCTGGAGAACAGGAATTCCCCATGACAAGGATTGCATAGAAGTGCCTTTTAGCTTAGCTGGATGGCTGAAATTAAACTTACTCCTGTGGCAGCTCTGTTTATTGGCAATTATCATGTCACTGCTGCCTGTTTCTACTTCACTAGGGCTTTTTTCACTCTTGCTAATTACTGCAGCCTGTCAGAATTTTCCATTTTTGGAATGAACACAGTTGAATAATATTTCAATGTACTGTATTTAGAAATATCTTAACATTAAGAGCATGCGGAACAATTTATTTAATTAGCAGGAGCTAAAAAGATAGTTTTGCATGATTCTAGTCCATACTGTTACAGAGTTGCTTTCAGATCAACAAATCTTTCCTCTAGAAAAAGCAGTTGTATCAAAATTTAACTTTACAGTGTGTGTTAGTATGATGAAAATGGATTTTGAAAGAACAATGGAGTTGAGATATTTGAAAAAGATAACTTTGAAAGCTTGAAAAGTCCTAGCACTGAAATAAATTATCTTCTTGGTTTGTTATTTAAAACAAAACAACTTATTTTTTTAAAGTGACTTGTAAAGCCCCTTTTTTTGCAAGCCCCTTTTTTGTAGAAGAGTTATTATAATTTGTGACAGGAACTCCATTCATGAACATTTCTCATGCAACAAATTAGTTTTTGCCAGTTTTGGTGGTGCTGAAGAATAGTTCCTATCTCACTGGTCTTCTGTGCACATTATAAATTAGTGCCTCTAACATCTCAGAACGGAATAGGTCCGTCTAAGCGCTATTACTGTTTATTGTTAATCAGCATTAGTGGCTCTAGCTTTCTCTGATACCTGATTAAAGTAGAAAATAGCAATGTTCAGATCTTGGTATTCCTGTTCGTCTTTCCATGTATTTTATTTTATTACCTTTGAGCCTATTTAAGGAGTGATTTCTAGCTCCCCCTTGATAATTCTCCTATCCATTAATGTTGAAATACCTTGAGAGGTCCAGGGCTTGGGACATTTTTCACCCTACAAATGTTCCTGTGAGCCATTGTAAAGTCCTCTGAAAGCATAGCAAAGAATGCTGTATACTGTAAGTATGTGTGAGTTTAAATTATACATACACTGATTCCGTGACATGCAACCCCTTTCACACACAGTATTGCACTCCCAGGTCCTCCGTTCTCCCTTTCTGCACACTTTTGAGCCTAAAACTGCCAGTAGCACTACAAAGTGGGAGCATCCTGGTGCTGGAGCAGACGTGGCCTGCAGGGTCAGAAAAGCTGCTTTTAGCTACAGTAATTCAGGTTCCAAGTTTTATTAGAAGCAAAAAAAAAAATCACTTGCAACTTGAGGTGCAATTCTATGCGTTTTTCTCCTGAAACTTGTATCACTGCCCTTTCTAACCCAGCTCTGCAAATACTGTTCATCCTCGGCGGTTCTCCTGATCCCTGTTACAAGGGGCCGGCTGGCGATACTGCTACTGCCTTCAAGGCCCGCGGAGGCGGGATGCAATATTGGGATGATTCAGTGCATGGCACTTGCATGCTGAACTTTACTGGAATGGGCTGTCCTGACACTTCCCCAGACCTGCTTTCTCCTATTGATCAGGTAATATGATGCAGAGCCCAGACGCTGCTGCGGTGGCGATGATGAACTGTGCCTTTAGCTTGACCAGCTGGACACGTTAGGTAAATCTCGCTGGTATTAACAAGACTCTTAGAGTCCTTAGACCAAACTAACTCGCACCATCCATCATTGCACCTTTAAATCTTAATCAGAGTTAGAGCACTGAGTCTTCCCAGAACTGTATTAATTGGATTTCATGCTACTGGGAAGGTGTGCGTTTTGTCTTGCATAGTAATTACAGGTGCAGCCATTGAAGATTTTGGCGCTGCTTATTTTATTTTTCTTCTGAAACTGCCATTCCTCTTAAAAATTTTAATAACCAGCAGCTATGTGCCTTTGTAAATCAATGATCTGAAGGAGTAAACAACACTGGACTAGCTTTTCAGCCAATGCAAATGAGCCAAGTTTTTGGCTGACTCTGTCAAAGAATATTTCTTTCTTTAAACTTTGGATTTTTTTTTTCCACGATAGAATGCCTGACACTGTGGTGGCCTTAGGTCCATAAAACAAAGTAAGCATAACTTGTGCATCTAAAAACTGTCATCTTTAATCTTGATTTCCAGAGTGCCTTGCTGACCAAAATGCAATTTTAAAAGCTTTATTCCCTCTTTTTCTGTCGAAGAGGTTTAGTCAGAAAATGGTGGAGAACAAAACCATTTTTCAACCCAGATGAAGTGCATAAAAATTATAAATTGATTTTATAGTGCTTGTTGAACTTGCTTGTTCAATAATAAATTATTCCAGTTATAAAGTAACCAATGCATTCCTTGTAACTACCTACTCTCAGAACAGTGACAGCCAACAACTTGTATTAATATAAACCATATTGAGCAATCAGCAGAGCATATGCAGTGTTTCAATGCAACATCAGCACTGAAATCATGATAAAATACTTCAGAGTGTCAAGCTAGACTATGGCAGGGAGCTGGTAATTTAGTCCAGTCTTCAGAAATATTCCTCGGGTGTCACAGTAGAATTAATAGGAAAAAGGTAGATTGATAATCGAAGGCTGGATGTCAGTTTATTTGTTCGAATCAAGTATCAACTGCCAATTAAAAGGGTCTCCCGCAGTCACTAACTAAGGAGCACTGGGGTATTGATTCCCCATTTACCAGGGACTGGCAGTACAAGTGCATTTGGGCTTTATCCCAGCATGTGCGTTAGAGAATCGACCCGTTTCTGTTAATGAATTTGAGCATGGTCACGTGCCAGGCATGAAAGGGTCTGGCATTTGTTTTAATAATCAAATGTTTTACTGACCAACCTCGATGCTTTATTTATAGAAATGCTTTATGGTGCTCAAAGGAATTTGTCTTCCAAAATGACCCTAAGCAATGTAGCAATCTCAGAAAATGACCTGATCAAATTCTGGTGCTCACTGTTACGTTACTGATGCTCTGGGCTTTCCCTCACTGGAGTCCTATGTCTTTGGACTGTGTGGAGCACAGGGCACAGTGATGGGTTTTGGCACTGGACTCTTCTGTAAGCAGCATAGCCAGTATCAGTGAGTGGGTGATCGGGGGTTGCTCTAGAGCCTGGAGGAGATGTTCATCATCTGATAAAGACTAGGATCTACTTGTTGGAGTTCACAACAAAAGCTTGTAAAATGTGCTCCAAATAATGTACTTGAAAACTTCAGAAAGGTCAGGCAGCTCTTAGGAGGTTTCAGTCCAAAGTGTTGTCTCTGTTTTCCGTTTACAAATGTATTAGAGAAAAGGGGAGTTTGTATGTATGTCTTTAATAGCTTTTTGCAGTCACTCTCTGGGACTTTCAGAGGGATTTTGTCATGGTCATCTAGGCTCCCTCCGTCCCTGCTGAGTCACCAGTCCTGGTCCCTTTGGCCAACTGCTTCTACCACCAAGGACCGACCTGGGAGTGTGTCCCTGCTGCTGTGCTCCACAGCTTGGAGTGTCCTTAGGGCAACCAAGAGCTGTGGTTTCCCGCTGTGATCCTACAGTCCAACGTTCCCCACTCCCATCCTCTTTGCTGTTACTATGTAGTGCTTTTTTGGAAGTTTTGAGGCTGCCTGAATCCCAGGAGTTACAGACAAGAGATTTGTAGCACCCAAGAACTTAACTAATTCACTGCGCAGATGAGTTCAGATAAAAGCTTTAAAATAAGTACCTGGCCTGATGACCCTTTCAAGTCCAGGGGTTTTAAGACAAGTAAGATTAGAGTGGTTGACGTGGGAGAAAGATGGGTGGAAAGCCCATCCGCACTGACAGCTATGTTGCGTGGAGATGGGCACTGGGCGCTGCTTCTCATGCGAGTGGTCTTTTTCTGGCAGAGCTGTAATCACTTTTTAGCATTATGCAGTGAACCCTCTGATCTGGGCAGTGATCCTGAAAGGTAAGGATGTGAATTAGGGCACTAAATGGAAAAACACATTTTTGAAAGGCACAAGCTGCACAGCGAGATTTTAGTGCCATATTGGGAGTCTAGCCAAAATCTGGAGGGGTTCTGGGATTTGGCCATGCCTGATTCTTGGAGGCACTGTGTGAAGCCCTAGAAATGCTGAGAACCTTCCCCAAGGCTTGTGCTGGGATATTCAGTGGTACTTCCCAAGGTACTTCTCAAGCTCATGGAGTGCCCTGAAGTTCCAGGAACTCCAGCTGATTCAGCAGTTCATGTTCAGGTCTCTTGAGGCTCCATTTCCTTTGAAAATGTTTAGGCAGAAATTGTATTTTATTGCGCAGTAATCTTTTTTATTGTCATTCCAAAAATTCTTATAATTGGAAATATATTTCTGTGTCAGAATACTATACATCATAGAAGCAAGCATTTACTGGTATTCTTGGAAACAAATGCAATAAAGGTGGGATATACTGTATTTTTCTTGACTCAAAGTCTACTTGATATTAAAAAGGGAATAAGAAAGCAAAACTTTGACCTGCCATGATACCTGGTTCACTGTGTGATTGTTTGGTGCCTGTTCCAGACCTTATCCCAGTTTGTCCCATGTGAAAGTCTCTCCTGGTTCTGATTTAAAGTTAGCAAAAATTGCTTTCTGAATGAGATACAGTAGGAGAAAATATATCTGTAAAAATTCGATGGCTGAAAGAAATCTTTTTAATCTCTACTGTTATTAGTGCTAAAGGGGCTTTCAGAGAATAATAAAGCTATCACACTAATCCCCTTAAGTCTTTCTTTTACTCATTTCTTCTCTTTTTTTTTTTCTATTTTCTGATATTAATTTCCCTACTCTTTTCCTCCATTTTCACCTTTTCTTCCCCCCCACCTTCAACTCTCTGCATTTAGTGAACTATCTGCACAGCTTTCCTTTTAGTTCAGAAGTACCTCATTGCGGTTAAAGTTTATTACTGACATTGCTCATATGTTACAAAGCTGCTGTAAGGGCAGTTGTAGAAAAAGAGGTCGCTCGGTCTGCTGGCTGGGATCAGAACATCAGAGGAGATGGTTGAAATCAGACTCCTTTGATGCTGTGTATCTTCAACCTCTTCTTTTGATTAAACTAAAAGAAACTCAAGGAATAGGGTTGTGGTATTTGCAATGACAGTGGTTGCAATTTCAATAATTTTTTCAAAACTAGATTGTTGCTAATAATCAGGTGGTTACTTTTTTTTTTTTTTTTTCCTAGTATAATTATGCCACTGCCTATGTGCTATGGGGTGCCGTTGAGCCCCTTGTAGTACATAGACATGTAACTTGGGGTAGTCCTTGTCATGCTGGTTAAAGCAGACAGGGCAGGTGGTTGATCTGATCTAACCCCAGTCAACGGGAGTGCAGATCTTGTCATGGGTTTTCCATCACCCGAGTGATGCCTTCCAGGTTTGCTCTACGCAGGAGAGACAAGTGAGTAGCCCTGGTAATAGACATCAGGGATTGAGTCATAGGAAATAGCTCTAGTCTTAACGGCCTCACAAAGGGGGCTGCCCTTAATGGGCTGATGTCACTCAGCCAAGAAGGATTATGTTGTTTCAATTCTGTTTCCAAAAACTAAATAAGATCTCGTTAGAATTTCTGATGTGTGGTGGAGAGTGGAAGGGAAGAGCAGAGAGAAAAGGGGAAAAAGAGAAAAGGATTTGTTCCTTTGAACTTGTGAAGATAAGAACATGCTTTAATGAGGAATGAGATGCCTACTTCAGAGGAAATCGCAGCCCAGTAATTGGGATTGAAAAATAAACTGTACTACTGGATAGTGCTATCAGGGACGGAACATCTGAGAAGTGTCCAAGGAATAATCAAGGTCATATATTTTGTAAACTGATTATTGCATCTAGGTGGACTGCAATCTGCTGCATGCTACAAAATACAGCAGTTTTATATCAATGCATGCAGGTGTTCTGGCTCATCTCCATCCGAAGAAGAATCTGATTGAATAACGGACTCTGAAATATTAAACAAGTAGACAACGAACTATTTCTGTAACCCAGTGACAGATGTTTGATGAAACTGGACTTGGTTTAAAACTCCCCGATAAGCTTCCCCCGCGCAACTTTGTTTCAAAGATATCTTGATTTTTAGGCATCTGCCTCAAATATTTGCTATTCAGTCCTTTAAAATCTGTTTGGTCTGTTATTAAATAGTTAACTGAATAGAGAGAACTCTTTAGACAGTGAATTCACAATTGGACAAGTTTGAATAAGCAAAACCCCCTGTAACATTTGTTTTAAATTTTATCATGTCTTAATAATATTTTTCATCTGTTAATTTTCATGAATTGCAAGATAATCAGCATTCAATCTTTTCTTATCTTCAGCTGAAGTAAAGTCATCAAAGCTAAAATACCTGATGTGAAAGCAGGTTTTGTGATGCTTAAGTCTCCAAGGATGACCAGATCTCTGGTGATTTGATAGGAACCAGGAATAGAAGTAGGAAGAGTAAAGCTTGTGACTCTCTGACCATGCACTTTAGGGTACAACATGATTGCAACCATCCTAGCACCTCTGCTTATTTAGTAGAGGATGAATTTACTGATGGTACTCGCTTAAATAGAATTATCAGTCCCTCTTCAGATATCCATAGGCTCCCATTTATCAAAATGACAGCCGGCCAGCTAGCAAGCAAGTCAGCCTCTCAAAACACACAATAAAATTAACCTCAATCAATACTCCATTCAAAGTAATATGATTAGGCCTAGTGGTTTAAGTTTAATTTCATACCGCAGGCTGAAGATGACAGTTTCTAAAGGACTTGATATTTGCAATAACCAGAAGATAAGCACAGATTAGTAATAGTTCTTGTTGGCCAACTACACTTCAGACTGTTAGGGGAAATAATGCTGGCAATGACTATTGCAGTGAGAGAGTCTATGGGCTGTTGCAGAATTTAGGCCAAAAAAGAAGTTTTACTAGACATTTTTTGAGGTTTCCAAATTATGTTGAAGGCTGAGCCAGGCTGATTTCAGATCCTTGTTATTGCTGGTGTGCATCAAATCTGGTGAGGCTGGGTGTAATTTGATATTTATAATTGGAATTATCATTTATATGTAATACAGTATAGCACTCAATATTGGTACTACTGCAGCAAGTAACTTGGGTGTTGGCAGTTTGGGTATTTGAGTAAGCCTGGGGTTGCTGGCAGGACTAACTGGGTGGCAGTTGCCCTGGTTATTTGTACAAAGTGTTTCCAGAGTTTGGGCCTTTACCTTCGTGTATCTGATGAAGGTGCATATTTAGATCTTTTTGAGGCAGGTGCCCCTGGTAATGCAGATATTCCCTGGTTTCAGGGTCTTCCTGCGCCCTGTGTGCTCCTAACACCGTTGCTCACGGGCCCCTTTCTTGCTTTTACAGTTTGCCTGAGACTCGTCCTGCCGCAGGGACCCAGCGGTGGCTGTGCCGTGTTGTCACACGCTGCTGAAATGCTGCAGTGCAATGTCAGTGAAGCCATAAATCAAACACACTCTGAAGGAGATGCTTTTAGAAAGCTAAGCATCCAGAAGTTGAGCACAGCGTGCAGTCTACATACCGGTCTGATCATCTCTTTCCGAGCTGACACATGCAAGATGGTTCTTACTGAAAGTGGGGGCTGACTGCTGGCAGAATATTCCCTATGGAAGTTACATGGGGAATTCATTCTTCCCTGTTTGATCCATTGCCCTTCCTGCAAGATGCTTTCATCTTGGCTCTTTGCTTGGTGGTTGAAGAGGTGGCTGGAGAGTCCTGTGGTGGATCTAGGGGGAAGTGTTCTGTGCTCTGAGAAAGAGGGATTGGCAGCAATTGCTTAAGAGAATGATGCAGAAGGTTTCTGAATGAGGGTTTTGGCAGCTCCAGCCAGCAGCAGATTCTGAGTGCATGGTAAGAACATAAAAAGAAAATGTCAGGAGCCAGTGCCATGTTAAAAACTGAACTTACCTTTTGGTTTGGGCCCTGGGAGTGTTTTGTGCAGCAATGTGCGTGTGAACATAACCAGTGAGTTCTTGTGTGTCTGGGTATGCATATAGAAAGAAAAAGCTGGCTTCTGGTTCTTTGTAATCCCTTCATACTGGGATAAATTTTATCTGTGCTGCATGGAAGAAGAATCATGTCTGAGCACATTTCCAATCAAATTCTGCCAGACAAACCTTTTAGTTAGGCTGTATAAAGCTTACCACCCCAGGAGCTTTAGATCTAGCTCGCTGGAAAGCTCTATCTGGACTGCAAACTGCCCTGCATGCTCTGATGGTGCCTTGATCTGAGAAGTGATTATGTTTTCATTATAGGTCACTTGGAAATAATTTTTTCTTAACAAGTTTCTCCTGCTCAAACTATCTTCCTATCCAAAGCCTAGAGAAGTAGCTGCCTTATGGGTTATTTCTTTGAAGGCACAGTTCCTTGTCAGACTCTCTCACCTGTAGGTTAAAATAATAGATCTGCTGATATGTGCTGCCAAGAGCAGCTAGATTGCTTTGCGCAGATCAAGGTCTTGAGTGGCTAATTAAAAAAAAAAAAATGCTCAGAGTAAACAGAGCTCAGCTTACTTTGCAAGTAAAGCTACAAAGCAATTCCTCCTGCTGGACTCGCCCTGATGCTCGAGCACGTGCTGGGGCATCAGCTGCATTCCTTATTCAGGTAGCAGTACAGCCATACAGCAATACAAATCAACTGGAACTGCTGTGGTTAACTCTGCCACTAGCCTTGTGATTGTATTTTACTGTAGCTGATCTCTCAGAGCAGTTATTTGTGTTAAAATACAGATCAGATTTGGGAGGTTAATATCCTACAGTTTAGTCAGGGTTGTACTAGAACTATCATTCTTAATCCAGTGCAACTTGGGCATCTCTTTTCATCCATCTCCTCTTAGGAGAAGGAGGTGTACAAATCCCTGGAGCTGTGAAATACCATTTGCTGATGAGGTAGCACGGTGTTGCCATGGGTGTTTACTACCCCTATATGGTGTTTATCAGGCATGAGTTTGCTGTGCAGAAAAACTCAATGCATTTACCTTCATGCTGTGCATTTTAGGATTTGCCTACAGTTCAGGTCCATCCTCTGTGTCATGATGGTCTGGTTCCATTGCTGTGCAAGGCAGCCAAGTGGTGCTTGCAGATTGCCTTGACAAACCCTGTGGATGCTTCAGCTTCCATGTCTCCTCACCTGCTCTGTAGCAGCTGTAGGCCTCGAAGGGTGATGTATGCTGGGTGTTGCATTAAGTACCTCGCAGATGGTATGTGAGAGTCCCTCTGACTCTAAAGCTCAGTAGGAAACGGTATGAAGATGAATTAATGGCTAAATGCTTCTTAGCTGTGGCTGAAGAATGGTCATAAAAAAGGTGGGAAGGGCCCAGTGTTCACACGTTCCTGGAGAACTTACTTTTGCAGAAGGTGGTTTTCCAAATAGCCCAGGAATCCAAAGGATTGCACAAATTAGCTCATCTTAAAAATCAATAACATTTAAGGTGTATGTTCTGCATAGTGACAGCATTAATCTGAAACTATTTCCTGATTCAGCAGCTGAATGGGAATAACCATTGCAGTTCCGGATGCTTCCTTACTGTTCCTCCCTCGCCCTTCCCTTGTTCAGAATTAATTCATGTTTTCTGCAGCTGGTAACGGCAGTGAGCTCCTCTGTGTCGTGGATGTCCTGAGGCAGGAGGAGAGATACTAAGATAAAGAATTCGTGCCAGAGCAACTGTTGGAGGACTAGGGCACAGGCACCCACCTTAGAGTTGGTGTTGGACAGGTAGGATGTGTTTGTTTCCAGGAAGATCTGGAAAAATGATTAAAGATGAGGTTTGCAGACGTTCATTTGAGCTAGACTTTTTGCTAGAGCTTGATAAGGTTTGGCTTTAGGGCTGGGAAGAGTTAGTAGGTAGAAGTTATGATTGGTGTAAGGGTCAGAAGGTGCCAAAAATGCCCCGAACTTGGGGCAGGTTAGGATAAGGTTGATGAGAACTTGGTCTAGGAAAGGGCTTAGGGTTTTCAGGACACCTTGGGGGAAGCTCAGTGAACAAGGGATTAGGAGCAGCTCATCTATTATTCTATATTTTCAAAAGACTTCAAGGTTTCAAAGGAGCATTTAGGCTAGGTTATTTGATGCCTTTTGGGGTTTTCTTACTATGTTAAATCTGAGTCTGAACATATTTGGGACTTCTCAGAAGATCTGTCACGTAGAAGAGATTTTATGATAGGCAGTTGAGGAGGTACGGTGTGAAACAGGGGAGCTTGGTAAAACCAGGAGTCAGTAAGAAATCAACAAAATAAGCTTCCCCAAGGGCTACAGTAATTCAACTTTCTAGAACAAAAGGTGGTTGGGAAGGATCAGTCACAGAAAAGTGTCTCCAAATCACACTAAGTTTTATTTAAGCCGTGTGGCTTGCTCTTTACTGCGAGCTGTGCTTGAGGGCATGGTTTCCATTTCTTCCCTTGCAGACTTAGAGGCACTACTGCAGGCCACAGGGTTGAATTCTGTTCCACCACATCAAGCTTTATGGCCCACTCCTGAAAGCAGATTTAACAGTAGCAGGGACCTAGACTGAGATGTTGCAGCAGTTCTGCAAAACAGCACAATCACGGCTGCCAAGTGATTGCCTCAACAGCCTCTTAAGAAGTGTGGCTAGACAACACCCTGCAAGGCACCAGGGAGACTGCAGAGCGGCTCCAAATTTGGCTGAGAAGCAAATGTGCTTTAACAGTGATTTCATCAGGTTAGGATAATCTGCAGGGCTCCACAAGATGCGGAACCTCAGTTCAGGCTTTCTGTGCTACATCACTGTAGCTGTTCTGGAAAAAAAAAAAACCTTGTGCACTCAGGCTTTTCTGCATTAGTTGGTCTCTCTGCTGACCTCTGTGCCTCTCCATCACTCCGAGCAGTCAGCTTCCAGAACGGGAGCAAGTTTCATTATTGCGGTTCAGCTGCAGCTGGAGAGAAAGAAGGGAAGAGCAGACAGAGGATGTGAGTATACGTGTTCATGGTTAAATTCTTCCTTCCTTAAAATACAGTAAGATAGCCAAAGAGAAGAAGAATGACAAAGAAAAACCACACTCCAGGCATATGGAAATCTTTTACTGTAGATTCTAGTAGAGATCATTCCCTTTGTAATCCCAATTGTAACAAATCTATTTGCCTCTGCTACCTCCTTTTCATTGCACAAAGCAGTTCATCCATGCCAGTGAAAAATGACCCAAGGACAAACATAGGAGTAGAGCATAAAAAGAGCAACAAATTTTGTGGGGAGCAAAAACTTCTGCCTATAAAGGTTCTGTATGCAACTCCTTCCTCCTCTGCTGCCATACATGCCCGTGGCTGTTTTTCCCCTGGAACCTGTAACAAAAATATAATCTTCTTTAACATCTGGAGGAAACTCTACCCTAAAACAGGGTAAAAAAATCCTTAGTCTCTGATCTGTAGCAGAGTCGTTCAGGAAGTTGTTGTTGCCCGCTGCTTGCAGCAGGACCAAGAGCTGTCAGGACTTCAATAAACAACGTCTACACGACTTCACATCTTTGTTCTCGATTTCTCTGTGCCAGTTTGTTGTGTCCCAGTTGTGCTCAGAGGATCTGCTTGTTCTTAGCTAGATTGCCCCTGGTGTTATTTCCAAAATGTTTCCAACAGAGCTTTTGAAAAAGTGCTTGAGGAAGGACTGCAGATCCTGGCTCTGTGAGGTTCTTGACCTCAAAGGTCCCTTAAGTGAATGTTTCTTCAAAATGCTCCTTTTCCCCATCAGGGTGCAGCAAGGCTGAAGCACATCCTTGGAAAGCGTGGATTGGAAATGTTGCATTTTGAATGCAGAAATCTGGTGAAAGACCTGGAGGTGAGGGTCTAGTTCTTGGTAATTAATTCCTTCCAGCTCACCTGTGCAGTCCCTTAATTTGTTTTCAAGCACAAGGAAAGATTAAACAAGGTTCTTCAACCTGTTCCTACTCCCACACCTCACAGAGCAACATTTTGCATCTGCTTTCCAGCCATCAGTCAGTTCTCCCTTCTTCATGCTCAGTGCTTATGTTTGTCAAATGAAATTTCTGTGGACAGTTCAACGTTATACAAAAGCATTGCACACATGAATAAATTTTGATTTTACTGCTGCTGTAATAGATGCTGGGGTCTGCTATAGCTCAGAGGATTTATTAGAAATGGTTTTGTAAGCCAAGTAAAAATGGTGTTCTTAGTGCAGTGATGGGCTGTCCTAATGTGCCATCATTTTCCTTACAGGCCCTGCTGATAGTGTATATACTAGCTGGGTGATCCTGGGTACATAGTAAGTTATTTTGCAATACTTTAATATTAAAAATGTATCAGCAAGATTTCCATGTGCTGGGTGCATTTCGATGCCTCTTGAGCTCTCCAGGCAGTGTGGCAGACTCTTTGAAAGGAAATTCTGAGCTCAAATCAAAGAATCCCTATTTTACCCTGGGCATATGAGTCAGCATGAACCCTAACTGAGAATTCTTTATGCTTATCTAAGTATTACATTGAGTTGTAAGTTCATACTGGTCTCCACAGTACTCTACTAGTACATCTAAATCACCTACATAAGGAAGAACCTTTTTTTTTTCAAATGAATGGACAGGCGTTCGAAACCTGCTGTGAGGTTCAACTGCATCTCTGTCCCTTGTGCATCTCCCTAAACACAGTCAAACTGTGTAAGTGATGAGAAGCTGCTTTGCAAGTATGTGCTCACAAGCCAGCAAGGAGGATGCCCAAGCCAGAGCCAGTTTCTCCAGCCCCCACAAATCTCCTGCTTTTGAGAAAATCCTGGATTAAAAGGGACATGTGAAGCTTGCAGAGCTGGGCAGGCACCCCTTCACCAACCTGGGGGTGGCAGAAGGAGGGAGCCCCCAAGGGTGACAAACCCCAATGCCCGGGGCCTCGAGCCGAAGGAATGCGGTGCCAGCGCCTCGTGGGGAACTAGGAATCATCCCTGATTCCAGGAGCAGCGGTGTCTGCAGCAAAGTCATCCCCCTTTCCTCTTGCTGCTGGAAATGTGCAGTAATAATGAAGCTGGGTGAGCCTGTTCTGCAGCTTCCTGGGCGGGCGCACAGATTTCGAGCTGCCTCAACCAAATGAGACAGCGGGAGCCCTGAGAGCAGGAAAAGCCATTTAAAGCTCTTCTGCTTATATCTTTTACTGTGGAACTTGCTGTTGGGAAAGATGTTAATTTAATGAGAACTCATTAAATGATCTTATAGTAGCTCAGATAGGTCCCAGCAGGTTCTGTGAACATGGCACAGGATTTTGTTTTGTATTGTTTGGGCTTAATTAATTTATCTGAGGGACAGCTGCAGTCTTAACAGAAAAGCATATTAGAAAAATGTCAATACTTTTGGTGGCATTACCTTTGCTCGTCTGCACTTTTAGCCTTGGGTGTTTTTTTAGGATAATGTTTAAAACAGTTATATAGCTTAGCTTAGCTTTCAATATCGACCTTTTCCTACAAAACTTTAACTTTTTTTTTTTTGATGGTAAAAGCAAGTCCACGGTAACTGCTCATACTCTGTTAATATTTGGTAGAGAACCATTGTTGGCAAAGATGCATCGGAAGCAGGAAAACATTAACAATTTTCAGGGTTCAGGAGTGGTACCCAGAGGGAACAGGGTTCCCCTGCAGCCCCAGCCTGGCGATGCTGCAGCCCCTGCTCTCTCCTACCAGCAAAAATGCTGGACACAGTTGGGATTCGCTGAACCAGGTGAGTCCCTGGGAAAAGACGGAGGTCCTGCACATAGACAACTTTTTTTTGCTCCTGCTGTTTCCCTTGTCGTCGGCTGCGGAAGCTCAGATCAGGCAGAGAGCGAACAAGCAGGATGCTCAATAGCTGATTTCATGTTCCAAACCCAATTTTTTCCTTATTTGGCCTAACAGCTTATCAGTGCGAGTCAGGCCCCGCGAAATGAAACACTGTGTTACACGGGTTTACATTTAAATTAGCTCACGCTTTCTGGGAGGCAGAGCGGTCATTTTCCATTAGTCTAGCAAAATTTCCCAGTGATTGGGGTCTCCGAGGCCAGTGCCGGCTGTGCGGTGGGGATACGTGATGGGGTTGGAGCTGCCGCGCGGCCTCAAGAGGCATCAGGAGGTGCCGTGTCGCAGCGAGGCGCCCTGCTCTATCTAAAGGGAATGTGGAAATACTCGGTTCATGCTGATAAAGTGCTGGGGTTGCAGCTTATGTTCTAAAAGAAACCTGGAGTTAATATATGACTTAGAAACAGTCAACCTGAACCCATCCGAGTTAGACCTGATGGGGGGAACTCTTGACATCATTTGTCTGCAGTGATGAAATTGGAGTTAACGGATGTTTCCCGGTGCACAGGAGAGTAAATGTGAAGGTATTTATTCAAAGCTAGTGAGGGCTAGGACTTGTTACTGCACATCTGGACCCATTTCCAAGGTGCCTGTGGTGTAAAGAGCAGCATGAGCTGCCCAGCAGGGCTCATCTTACTCTGCTCTGTGCAGGTGGTAGCCAAGAAGGTGGCACCTGTGCGGGATTCCTTTATTTATTTATTTATTTTAATAATGTTGCTCCTAATTTTGTCTTTGAAAATCTCCCAAAGCCTGTCCTTATCATTTTTTGTTTTTCACTGCAAGCCTAGTGCTTTTCCCAATTGCAAATACAAGGATGTTTTATTGCCTGCCTTTAACAAGTGTTTTTTGTCCTCGTAAACAGTTTTGAGTTGCCTGCATCCAGCATGTCCACACTGGAACTGGGATGTGTTAGTGTTTAAAGAGAGCTAATGCAGGCAGACAGGCAATCCCAGGAATTCAGTGCAGTGAGGTTTGGAGAAAAAAAAAATGCAATTGTAATAAAATCTCAACTGGGGACAGGGAAGAGTTCTCAGAGATGCAGATTGTTTTCATACTTCAGTACTCTCTCCATTAAGCAGCAATTAACTCTCTTCCATAGTCTTAAGAACCCAAGAGGTTGCTCAGATGTGGCACTTTGTTTTTTTTTTTTCTCCCCAAATATCTCTCTGCAGTTTCTTAGCCTTGTGCAGTTTTGGTTGAGAGATTCGGGTACTTCAGTGTCGCAGGCACATGGGGAGCCAACCTGCATTTTGATGTATTCATTTCTTAGACTGTATTGTATTGTTTCAGGTTAAATTCCAGTAAAATGAATGGTTATTCTATTCATAAGAAGCATCTGTAAAAAACCTGAAAATTCCAGCATCCTCACACGGTGGTGTAGACTTGTAACCAATTATTTATCTTAAGTTGTGATTTCATTTAATAATGTAGTAAATCTAGATTTCCAGCATGATGTGCATTAGAGAGATGATGCACCATCTTCAGAACATCTGTTGTATCTCTCAGCTCCAAGTGCTCAGTTTAACCTTCTCTGTTTCAGCATCTTTTCCTTCCCCTGCCTGCTCTGAACTAATCAACAGCTGTCAAAAGGTGAGAGGAAACACAGCGAGTGCAAAAGGAAATTCTGGGACTGTAATTCCATCCGCGCTTGGCAAAACAAGAAACTTGATCTGATGGAAATGAAATGCTGTTCACCTTTCTTGTTGGTGCAGGAGCAGCACCGGGAATCCGGCAACATGAGGATCACAGATACGTTTTTAAGGTGGATTCCTAGTGAATTAGGAACGTGCCTTCAGTGTTGGGGATGGGAGTAAAACCTCGCTCATTGCTTCCATGTCAACGCTTAATGGCTTGAGCTCGGCCTGTGTGCTGTAAGGTGAATTATTAGCCACGGTGGGAGGGAGTTTCTTTTAAAAGAAAATATAAGTTATGTTCCTTTGTGATTTCGTGAAGTTGTTTTTTTTTTGCTAGAGGACTTTAAAGGACATAGTAAACACTGATTATTTAAGATTCATATTTTTATAAGAACTGTTTTATAAGTTCTAGTTTCTTTCTAGCAAAATGACCAAACCATTGGTTTGAGGTGCTGTGCATGTTAGAGGGAGTGACCTTATGTCAACACTCATCTTTTCTTCGTCCTTTTTTTTTTTTTTTTTTTTTGATCAAATATATAACTGGCACAAAGGTATATGGGAAGTACAGAAGACCTGTAAGTTCCGCTTTTTCTGGCGCTGTTTTTTGATGCCAAAAAGCTTTCAAGAGCTACTTGGAATCCACAGGGGAGAGATAAATTAAACTCCAGCTGACATGCCTGAATTTAAAACTGCTGCATTTTTTGCAGTGAGATTACGTGATGCTGGGCTCCACCAGGCATAGCGACAGGCTGTATAGGGGGCTGTTTTCAGATTTAGGTATTAAAGCCAGCAGCCCGAACCGCGGCGTGTGTTTAACTCGGTGCATGGCTCACCGTCCTGCTCAAAACCGGAGCGGGACTTTCCTGCCAAGTTTGGGGAAAGTTGACCTTTCCCAACAGGCCTTGGGGGTGATCTCAATTTCCTGCTGTGTTGATTAGGGTTCTTCTTGCCTAGGAGTAGCAAGGTTGTAACACAGAGAGCTCCCTCCGCCTGCCCTCCTGCTTATCGCGCTGATCAGGTGGAGGTGCCGGCTCTGTCGGGCCCGTAGGCAGCTGCACCTGCGGGACCCTGTGGTTCTGCTCTCCTGGCTGATATGGCAGCGTGTTTATCATCAGGCTTTTCTGCCCTCCCTCACCCCAATTGCACTTGCTCCCAGGCTGGGAATTCCACGCTTTTATTTTCTTCCGATTTCTTTGTTTTGGTAAGAAAGATAAGATAACCCAGTACTAGCAAGATGAATTGTCTCGCCCAACAGAAGTAGCTGTCATTGTCGTGCTGCTACCGAGAAGATGCATTTAATTAAAAACTGAAGTCTTTGATTTTGCAAATGTTTATGAGGCTCAGTATACAAGTGTGAAGCCTTATATTTTGCAATGCAAAGTTTAGCAGGCTGAGACCCATCCTGAGGCATCGTGCTGTGAATTCTTTTGGACAGGAATGGAGTAAGGGTGAGAGCCAGACATCTGCTGGTGTGGATCACTGAACTAAGGATAATTTATTTCAGCTTTTTGTTTTCATTCGTTCAGTTTAAAATGGAAAAATAAAAGCTCATTTTGGAAGTCTGTGGCTTGCCAGTGGTGATATTTTCCAAGAAAGAGGAAAATGCCTGGATCTTGCTAAGGAAACATGTATTTGTGGCTATGTGGGGCCTTTAGGGCAACTTTGAGGTTCTGCTGCAAAATAAATTTAATGGAGTATTTCTGGTGAAGCTTTGTCATTGCATTGATGTTGCAAATGGGATCATATACCTGGCATTCATGTGGATGTTGGTCCAAATTCATTTGATCTGTCAGTTTTCTAGGTATTGATTTTTCTTTTTTTTCTTCCTCCTTTTGAGAAGGGGGTTGTATTTTTTTCAGCCTTGGGATTGTGGCAGGTGCAGAAAAGGCTACAGAGCATTGGGGACAGAGCAATATTTATTCCTTCCCCTTCAGAAGAAAACATATAATACTTATTTCATGTTTTAGTGTTGAGCTTCTGCAGGGACCTCTGCCCTTTGCAGGCTAACACCTCTGCGCCGTGTGACATTGAAGCCATTGCTCACCTGCTGGAGCGCAGAAATTTTGGCATGAATTGGTGTCCCTGCGTATGTGCTTAAAGCCAGCAGGCAGGAAGTGTGCAAAAACGTGTTTGCTCCTTGACTGATCTCAGGCTCTTTATTTTCACGATTGTTCTAGACTCTCTTGGATTATTACTTTTCACAGGCTAAATTGCTGCTGCTGTTGGCAGGGAAAGGGGCTGCTTCCCGGGTGCTTTGAAGATGCGTTCGCAGGGATCAAAACGGCTCTGGCGTCACGAGCCGCGTCCTGGCCCTCTCCATACTGCAGTGTCCAGACCTGCAGAGGCTCCTGTGAACCCTTCACAGGAGAAGGAGGCCTGAGTACCAGCTCCTATTGCTTGGAGATATGAGGAGGAAGGAGAATCCAGGTTAGCTTTGAGGCAGAGTTATTTGTGCAGGACCTGAGCCTGCCTTGGACAACACGGGAAATACAGGAACAGGTTTCTCATGGCTCTGGCCAGCTGGGAGACTGGTGGTTGCTCTGGCTGGAACTTAAATTAATAGCTTTGTCCCCTGTTAATCACAACTGATATCTCTATGATATTCCCTCTCCTTCTGTAAATTTTCAGCACTTTAATAGAACTGCCATGCATCTATATCAGAGCACGTCTTCAGATATCTATTCTTGTTCTTCGTGGAGTATGTTGTGTAGGAGTTATTGAAGTACAAGTTATTTCAGCAAATGTTATTAAAAATGGTGTTTGGAAGGAAACAGTTTAGGTAGAGTTATATGAAGTGTTCACAGTGAAGCCTAAAAGCATGATTATGTCTATGGCTTTGTGATGGATCCACATTTCCTTTTTAACCATTTTGTTCTGGGACTAATGCGAAGCAGAGGTAGCCTGTTCTGGGGTAGAGCTGTCTGTTATGTGGAGTTCAGGAATTGCTGCTGGAGAGGGCTGGTTTGGCCCAGGAAATTGCATCTCCCTTACAGGTGTCATCCCTGCTAGTCCTGTGTGGTGCCTTCTGCTTTATCTCTCTGGAATTTGTGTGGAAAGAGGGAAATTATTCCAATCAAACCTATGTGTAAAGTGAGTTTCAAAAGCCTGTGTGTCATAGAACAGATGTTTTTCCAATGACGAAACTAGAATTTTTTGGCTAACTATGGGCAAATAATTCTACAGATCTTCGGGTTACACTAGCTGTGCATGTCATGCTTTTGGACCTACAGAAGAAAGAGCAGGCATGTAAAGTATCCTGGAAAGAGTTGAGAAACACTGCTTAAGAGAAAATTCCTGCTTCTCTCTGGTTTAGGAACCTCTTTGGCCGTGAAAATTATTTTTATTAGGCTGCAACAGCAGCAAGAAGCAGAGTAGTGGAGAAGCTGTGGGTTCTGGGGAGATGTGTTTGAAGCAGGACCACCCTGTAGCACTATGTCCTGTTTGGGGAGGCAAAAGTGAAGCAACCCTATTCACTTTGCGTGGGTGATGCAGAGAGATCTGGTGCCGCTGTCTTCAGTGTCTGAGCGCACTCTTTGTCTTCCACCTCTCATAAGAGTAGGGTATGGGAGAAAGGGGACCTCAAGGGCAGGGTTTTGAGTGAGAAACCAGGGTCCCTTCTCTTCCCCGAGCTCCGCAGCAGCCGGTCGGTGTCCAGCACCGCTGTTGGTGATGCACCCGCCTTCCCCGGGCTGCCTTGTCTGAGCCACCGGGGTGGGAGGTCTGCGCTCAGCCCACGGGAAGGATTGTGCCGCCTGTTTCGCTTTCTGCATTTTCCTTCTAATTTCTTCAGAGCAGTTGTGTGTGTGAGTTTTTTTGATAGACCGTTTTTTTTTTTTTTTTTTTTTTTTTCCTCCCGCCTCCATCCCTCTTTCCTATAAACGCATTTTTCATGCCCCCTGGCAAAACTATAGGGGGTCATTTTTATATAACCCCGGCCTTGCCAAACGTGCCCAGAGCAGCAATCTCTTCTTGGGCAGCTCCTTTTCATTTTCTAGCCTAACAGTCCTCCCTTATACTGTCCTCCCTGTTTATTTTGTTGAAGGCACCTTTCATTTCTCTGATAAAATAGCTACTTTTCCATGGCAGCGGCAGTTTGTTATCCAGTATATTCATCAGAAAACGTGGCACGGGTCTTTGTTATGTGTGTGATGAGTTGCAGAATGCGAGAGCAAGCAGTTGTCCCACGGGCACCGCTGCACCTTCCCTCCCCAGGTGCAGATGGATGGTGACAGAGAGGGGCACTGGCAGCGGGTACTGTGAGGGCCAAGAACAAGGTCCTATCGCCAATGGAAGAGATTGCCTGTCGTGAGAGGAGTTTGATCCTAGACCCTCACCCGAGATTCCTGCATGATATCTCCAACCTGGCTCACAGGTTGGGTCACACGTAAGCCGGAGGGAAGCTGTGTTATATCCCGGGTACCAGCCAGCTGCCATCCTGCAGGTGTTTGCAGAGGAACTGTCTTCGTTGTGCAATGAGGGTTTTGGTTACTGGCCCTTGACGTTAGCGTCTCATCTGGAACAACCCATGACAAGTAGAGTTCCTACAAGCCTTCTGAGGCAGCTCGTTAAACACTAAAACACTGGAGAAAAGAAGGCAAGGATTGCAATAATCCTGCACTCGATATCAGGCAGTTTGATTGAAATGTCCATCCAAAACTGCCTACCAGCTCTGTCAGCCGCTTCTATACATGGAAACGTGCCTCACGCTGCTGCCAGCTTTTGTCACAAATTGACGATTATTGGGTGATTATGGGGCACTGCTCGATTTGAGCATCCAATTTGAACAACCTTAAAAAGGCCTCCGTTACCGAGCGTGTTGCCAAGCTGCAGCCTTAGGATGTTCCAGTGTTGGAGGCACCTCGAGCTTCCAGAGCTTTTGGAGCATCTTGGCTCTAAAGTCTGAGGCTGTGAATATATAATATGTGATGGCACCGGGCCCAGCTGGAATACGAACACACACATACAAAAACACATGAGAATAGGAACAGTGCTAACAAGATATAGATACTGTGTTCAGCTGCTATTCTTATCCCAGCTCCATAAAATGGCATATGGAAATGAAGGATTTACTCTCTTCCCTTTTCTTTTACCCTTAAGGTTAAATTATGAACTTTATAGGACTTTCTGTTTTCCTCTGTTTTTCATCTCCTCTTTCAACTTAATATTGCCTTTTAGGTTTATTATCTTGAAAGCTCAGCGAGATTTTGAATTTTATCTGCGAGGAAGCTCATTTGTTTTTAAATGATTTTCAGTCTGGAAGTTGGGAGATTACAGGCAGCTGTAAAAGAAATTGCCTGAGAATAAAGATGAGTTTCTTGGTTACCTGAAAATCCAAATGGGTTCAAAATAAGAGTTTAAAAGATGAGATTCTTCTGGCAAGCCGAGCTGATGGTTTTGCACCTTAAAACCTATTAAATAATGAGGACACATGGATTTCTCCATCTCTCCCATCTCTTGAATTAGCCTCATGCTGGGCTATGGTGTCATGAGTTCTGTTGGGTGATAGACGATCATACGAGGGCACTTGCTCCATCGCGCTGTTCACCCAGCAGAGCAGACGGGTCCCCAGCCCCACGAGAGCTCCTTGACCGTCACCTTGGGCCCTTCCTGAGCTCTGCTTCTTGCCACAGAGAACCTGGCCCCTATGGGTAGAGGGAATGCAAAAAACAACCTAACCAAACCCCCAAATTGCTCTGGTGGAGATTGTTGTTGTGTCATGAGCCAGTCCAAGCTATTGAGGTTCGGTGGTAGGGCGATACCAACCCTTGTTTATTCCAAGGTTTCCCCTTGCTATCAAGTGCCTTCCATCAAGGAAGGTGGGTGAATCAGGAGAGGCTACGGCTGTCTTTGAGATTTTTCTTTTGCATGTGACAGGTAATAGGAAAATACTTTTTAATGGATGGTTAAGTTCAATGTGACTAATAGATCATTTTCCTGTGCCATGGCTGGAAGATGATATATGTGAAAAGGCAAAGTTAGAAACCCTGGAGAGATGATCTTTTCACAGATTTTTCTCTGCCGCTTTTCTCTCCCCCCCCCTCCCTTTTTTTTCTGTCTTTTCCTTTTCTTTGGTCATTTCTCTGTCATCTCTTTGCTTTTAGGGAGAGATAATTGTGAAGAGAAAGCAGTTTAAAATGAAGGCATTTCAAAGTTTGCTTCCTAGTGTTCTCTAAGGAAACTCAGACTGTTTTTCCTCTGTTTTTCCATTTCAAGTTCTCTGCTGTGCTGTTCCTGATAAGAGACTTCAGTATTTTGAATGAACACGAGTATCCGCCCAGAGCAAGAAAAACTGGCACAAGAAAATAAAAGAGGAAAAAAAAAAACCACCAAACTTAGGACTGTCTTTGAATGGGCAGTGCTTGTTCTTTTCTGTGATTCCTGTGTGACTGTGATCAGGAATTTTGCAGACCCTTGGTACCTGGCTCGTTCTGTAAGCAAACCGGTGCGTGCGCACGCTCGCGATGTCAGGAGGAACAGCGCGTTTGATGTGACAGATCAAAGGTTCCCGGTAATCATCTATCTCGAGGGTACCGGCTCCTTCCTTTCCACGTGTTTTTCTGAAGGTAGATGCCTTCCTCATCAGCCTTTGTCAGTTCTCTGTAGCGAACAGATCCGTTGACAGTGCTTGAGGCTAATGAGATAAGTTTAAAATAAGAGGGGTAATCGATTTGCCTTGGTGATTTGAGTAACTTTAGATATGTCCCTGCTTCTGGCATGGGGAAAATGAACCCAAACACTAAGTAATGAGGAAGCAGAGCAGTAGTGTGCAGGTTGTAATGATTGGTTATTTTATTTTTCTCCATTCCCACCTTTTGGTCCCTTTGAGATATCCTAGTTTACTTAAGCAGCTGCCTGCCTAAACTGTCGCTGAAGCCACTTGTGCCTCTCCTCTACCATGACCTCAGCACACGCAAACCAGAGATTTTATGAGTCCTTCAAAGGCAGCTTCTGCCTTATCGATGTGTCAAGGTGCTCTAAACAGGTCTCCCTGGGTGTATGTATAGCACTGTAATTCTTTCTAGCAGCAATGTATTCTTGAAATGGAAAAGCATAATTTCTGCAGTCTGTACACAACAGCTTCAAAGATTTTACATGAGATGATTTATTACTGGCTAAAAAACACTTGTTTTCCAACTCTTAGTTCTATAGGTTTCCTGCATAAGTCTACCAAATGGCCATAGAACTGTCCAATTTGCTGGAGCAAGTCACAAGCAGAATTTCTTTCTTTTTTTTTTTTCTTTTTTTTTTTTGAGAGAGAGAGAGCATCAGAAGTTGCCTTTCTGGCTGTGCAGCAGAAATGTGCTCTTTGCTACTTACATGAGCATAATTTTGTGACTAAATAACTTAAGTCAGCAACTAATTTCACTGCTGCCTCAGAACTGTTTTAAATGAGCAGGTAGATCCATCAATCACATCCTTGCTTCTTCTAGTACTGGCCTGATCAATATGTGCAAAAGCTATTTAAACACTTTCCTGCTTAAAAAACAACAAAAAAGAAGAACAAAGTGTGGGTAGACAAAACTTCAGAATGTTAAATAGACAAAATTTGATCTCACTATGTTAAACATGGGTGCTTGGGCTACCTGGTTGTCGAAAAGGGCAGAGGAAACACTGCACAGTGCTGCATGAGGGCAGGCAAATATGGTGATAATTGTCACTCAGGTGACAAATGTCTGGCTCAAGAACCTCATGCAAGTGGGAAAGGGCTGTAAGAGGATGAAAGAAGGGCACTGGAGTAACAGTGGTGTGCTAGATCTCTTAGACTCTGCTATCTTTCAATGATTATTAGTATTTTGTTTTTGTGAATACATCATCATCATCCTGTTGCAAGAGCCTGGTTTGCAGTTCTGTGTTGGTCACAGCTGTGCTCCGTTCATTACAGCCCCCTGGCTAACGTGAGACATTTTGAACTCCTAATTTTGAGGGAATTATTGTGTAGTGACATGAGAGCCAAACAGTGAAGGGGGGTTAAAAAAAACATTCTGGTGCTGAAAGTGCTACAGGTAACTCCTCTCTAGTTGGCTGAATCGCACTGGGCTTTTGCAGATTGTGTTAACAGAAATGAAAAGTGGGTTCCTATATTATAGAGACCTCATAACATTTGAGTTTTGGTCTACATTATGAGAGTATTAGTACTAAATTGCACCTATCTTGTGAGCTTTTTTCAAACAGCCCTAGCTTCTTCCATTCTCCTTTTACAGTAGTTATATTTTTACTAACACCTCATCTGAGACACCTGGTGTTGCAAAAATACCCATGAATGGCACTGCATAGTGCTGGGAGTGCATCTGAAGAGCTTGT
The DNA here is from genome assembly GCA_034781795.1 of Crypturellus tataupa. NCBI lineage: Eukaryota > Metazoa > Chordata > Aves > Tinamiformes > Tinamidae > Crypturellus > Crypturellus tataupa. The sequence continues at coordinate 2,673,399 of JAWLRI010000869.1, forward strand.
GAATGAGGGAAGTGCAGCTGTGAACCACTGCCATAGCCGTGGGCTCCATGGAATAGTTGTGCCCAGAGCTTTAGAGCTTCTCGTATAGTACAAGTGCTCTGAGTAATGTGTACTGGAGGTACCTTGGATTAATAACATGTATTTGTGATGTTACCCTTTACTTCTTAGCTAAGCAAATACTTTTCCTGCAGCAGGATGTGCATCGGAACCGCTCTAGGGTTGCCGGGTTCCCACTGTGTCCTCACCAGGGAGAGAACAAACCCGTCGCTAGGAGCTTGGAAACAGCCTCGGCCTCAGAAACGCCACAGAAAGGGCGACGGATGAAGGATGGACGTGAGTGCGTTTCCTCACTGGTGATAACAGGTATTGCAGAAATCCTTGATGCTACCCAGTTAAAACTCAAAAGCCCCACAGGGCTTCACACATCTTTAGAAAGTTACTCTTCTTTTCACTCTGTGTTTTGCTGCACTGAGAGTTTTTTGGTCTCTCTGACTTTTTACTTTTTGGTTTTTATTTTCATGCTGCATAAGAATGAGGCAGCTCATACATAGTGGCATATGAGTTTGATTATTATTTTAGTTAAAAACACAAATTAGTGCTTTTTATCATGAATGCTTTTAAAGAACATATTCTGATTGTGGTTTTGTCTCCTTTTGTTCATTGAAGTTATAAAATCAATTAGATTTATTTTTATTAGAAAAATAAATGTCATAAGAGTGAAACTGAAGCTCTTACACAAAGGTGGATCTCTTCCATTGCTAGAAATTGTGTTTCAATCTTAGCCTTGTGGAGTGCATCCTCTTCCACTGAGCAGCTGCACCTTTACTGTTTAACCTTAGAAACCTGGTTTGTCTACCAAAAGGCTGTTCCTCGTAGAAAGAAAACTAAGATTTTAGTGAGGGTGTTGAGTATCCTCTTCAACCACAATTAATTCCTTTAGCTCTGTAAATGGCAATGAACTGGTCTCCAGTCACATGTGATCGGGTTAGGAATAGACTTCTCTTAGCAGTAGTTATCCCTGGTACAATTCCTCTGTCTCTTTTGTTTCCTTCCTTTGAAAAAGGCTGTGGCTGCTTCTTTTTGTGTATACTTCTAATACCTTTTAAAATCAATGCCTTTGAGGGAGGATTTGTTTTCTTCTGTGTAGTATGGTGCAGCTTTGCCATCCGAAGCCGTCGGTTAGCAAAACAAAACTAAAGCTGAAATATGCCCTCCTCCTGTTCTTCTAAATCCCTGTTCATCTGTGGGGGACAGGAGAAGAGAATTGCTCCCTTCAAAGACAGGAACATTCAGATGAAGAAATTTTAAAGCTCCACATTTGTTTCAAATGGATCCTATTTAGCTTGACAGTAAAAGAGCCACAGGGCTGAATTTTATTACACATTTGTGCAACAGGCATTAAATGTTTCATGTTAAGAATATATCAGATTTTTTTTTTTTTTTTTAAGAAAAGAAACATGCTGCCACATTTGGAAGGAATGGAATACATGAATAGCATTCCTAGGAGTTTTTTTTTTTTTTGTGTGTGTGTGTGTGTTTAAAACTTGAAGATGGAAAAAAAAAGAAAGCACTGAAGATGAGAGGTTCTCATTGCCTCTCCTGCCCTAGGTGCCCCAATGCTTTTCTTGTGTGTTTTGCTATTTCAGAGGAGCACTTGCTTGGCTTTAGCAATGTCAGTAATCCCATATTATTAAAGCTTTTGACTATGGACTTGCTGGACTAGGGTCTTCACAAAAAGTGAGGCTTAAGCTGATGAGTGTTGTGAAAATCAACTTGGTGTATCTGGCCTGAAAATCAAATCTTTATTTGTGCAGTGCTTTTGGTTCAAGTATTCTAAAACATTCTAGCTTGGTAAAGCCTATCGATTTTGGTAGGGTGGTTTTCAGAGAGTAGCTCCTGGCCACAAGTAAAATGGTGGGAATGGACTTAACTGAGCCAAGAAATGGAAGGCTCCTTGCCGTCCATTTTTCTTTCCAATATTTTTCCTTTCATACTGCACTCGTACATAAGTCATACATAAAAATCATTCATAGTCTTTAACTATGAAAGGAAAAATGTTTGTATTTAATGCAGATATGGGGGACAATTTTCTTACTGTTGCCTGTCTTGCAAAAGCACCTATGCTGTAGTGGGATCCTCTTTTGTTTGTCATTATTTGTCAAACTGATACCCATTTTGGGGGAAATATTATCTTTTTTTTTTTTTTTTTTTCCCCGCCCTCATCATACCCTGAGATAGCAGAAGAAATGCTTTCTTCAGCACTCAGTAATATGAGTGTGTTCTGACCCTGGGAGTCATAGTACAACAGATATGCAGCTTGCTAATTGCACTGCCCGTAATTATCTCCTTTTCATAGGCAACTTATAGGCTGCATACTTCTATTTCCATCTGGCATTATGCACGTGTTCTTTCATTTATGCTTCTGTCTTCTAGCCGCATGGTATTAACTATATGATGGATGCCAGAGTGGAAAAATGCCATCCTTGTTTAAGGACTGGCAAAGAGCAACCCATTGGCATTAATCATGCTACAACTGGAGTTCCTGGTTGAGACTTCAAGGTGTCTTTGGGTGTCCAGGCTAACAAACTGCTAGTTTCTTGTCAGCAGCAATCTCTGCACTCATTAGTAACTAGCATTCTCAACTAGTATTTCCTCTTTCAGCAGGTTAGGGGAATAATCCAGGGAAAAGGGGACTATTTTGTATGCTTTATGCTGTTGTGGCTTCTAGATACTAGCAGGAGCCAGCTGGCAAGCATCACTTTTTTTTATTGCTTTTGGAGTAACGTAGGAGATGCTCCTTGTTTGAAGCAGCGCCATGCAGAAAGGTGATTGATAATTTTAGCTGTTTCTGAATCACACTGAATACTTTTTTGTAATGTGGAAGCCTACATGACCTGTGCTTTAGCACTGGAGATTTCCTTTTGGCAGAGCACTTTTGACAACAGCAGCATGGCTTTTATGTTATCTTTGAGTTTATCAGTGCTCTTTTAGCTTAGGTTTGTTATTAAGACTTCATTTCACTATCTGGGAAGCTCTGTCAGATTATGACCGTTTGTTCATATGAGTGGCTCACAGCTGTTGACAAATGATTTTATACTCATCTAGTCTGGATTGATTTCAGAGGCCTTGGACATGTTCTATCAAAGATGTGGAACTTGGTGCATGCCATAAGGAAAGGTCTAAATGGGCTACTCCTATCTTGATATCTTGATTTACAGTACAAATTGGCTAATATAAAGATCTATATTATTGCTATTACTGTTACTTATTACTGTCACACATTTAAGTTATCTTAGTCATGTTTTTTTGCTTGCTGTTCCCTCATGATTATTTTAATACTTCCTCTTGTTTATTTTTCAGTAACAGTTGCAGCTTCCCTTTGTGTTCTGGGGCTACGTAACTGCTTAGCGCCATAGTTTCTTCCCTGAAAACGTGGAGTCCTGACCGTAGGGATAAGTCAGGAGTGAGTGAAGGGAGGTGCGTGACCGAGGAAGCGGGATGCTGATATGGGGAGAAGCCCGTGTCACACCTTAACTCCATGCTGGTGCTGCTAATTGACCTATGGTGCCCAGGATTTTGATTCAGAATCTTCTCCAAAATACCTGCCACCGCCTTTGCTCTGGGAGAGCTCTTTTGGCTCGTTCTTGATGGCTATTTAGTGACGATAGGCTCTTGATAGACATATGAGTGCAGAATTAGTGTGAGCAGCATGTGTGCCTGTAGCATGAAACTGAGGTAAATGGCTACGATCCTTCTGAATCTAGTTGAGTAGCAAAGTATCAGGGTTTACAACACTCTCCAGAATTTTCTTCCCTTAGGGGACTTCATACCTTGTTTCACAAGGTCTTTTTGTGTCAGTTAAAGTAGTTGTTTCATGTCCAAATCATGTTTCCTCAAATCACTATGCATGAAAACATACGCCTGATTTTTCCATATGCATGTTCTCATTTCATAATCCAAAGCTGATTCTAAAAGTTGAGTGCTTTATTTAGCTGGCTGGGTAGAACATTTCAGTATGCTACTTTCATTTACATGCCCAACTCTGCTGCAAAGCAAAACTGAAGAAGGAAACCAGAATGGCAAGGAAACTGGAGTGGCTCATCTGCTTTCTGGAAAGTTTTTGGCTGTGCACAGATGGCCACAGGAAAGAGTAGGCTCTGCAGGCTTCTTAATGAAAAATAAAGGAACGCACTGGTTATCATCCTTGGAGTGATTCATCTGTTCAACTCTACTTGTTTGCTTGGATTTCTTTTTTTAAACGCTCTGTATGCCTCTCGATTTTACGTGGTACTTAAGAATGAGCATTACCTATTCATCCTGTTTTTTTTGGCAGAATGAAAGGCAAATATGATTCTCCTCCTTCACCAAGTCCATTTCATCTTGGCATTCAGTAGGCCTTGGAGGAAAGAGCTGAGTGACTGTGTCCTACTGGAACACATCATGTAGCATCTCCATATGTGATGGACCGGGAATTTTGGACTTGTACACTTGCTTTTGGGAACAAACTTAGAAGTGAATTGCCAGTCAGGTCAGAGGGGCTGCACTGAGCTATTCAAGCAGTTGATAAAGCAGTTATAATGCAGAGGGCTCCTTTGAATTTCCCAGTGTGTGATTCGTGTGCAGTCAGGTGAATCTTGATGGGCCCTGGAAGATGCAAAGTGGGTCGTGTCTGGCCAAGACACCTTTCTCTGAGAGAAGCCCTAGAATTTAGCTCAGAAATCTCATTAGCTTTTGTAGAGCTGCTTGGGAATATACCTGCTCAGAAATGAAATGTCCAATTGTCGTTCTTCAGATATCATGATAGTGTTTTGTCCCCAGAACTCAGGTTAATCCTACATGCAGCCCCATCTCTGCCCGGAGGTTTAATGATGGCCTTTTTGTGGAGCTAGTCATGCATTTAACATATTAAGTATTAATATCCTATATTTATGTTTCCTCTTTTCTCTTCTCCCATCTTTCTTTTTCTAAAGAATTATAATATACATTGAAACCCAAGTGTTCAGCATTCCTTCCACTGATATTTAGCATCAAAAAGAAAGTCTTGTTTGCCTCAGCGGAAACAAGACCAAATACGAACAGAAAGACAACTCTACTAGGTGTCATTGATTGGTATTTACTACTATGAGTGTTCTTGCTTTACTACAAACACCTACTCTCTGTGAAATACTGTGAAATGCAAGCAAGAATATGGAAACTGCAGAAGAAAACAGCATGCAAAATTGCCTTCTCAAATAAAGTGTATGCCATGACAGTTCCTTCACCTCTGAAGGAGAATGCAGAAAGACCCAGCAGATTCAGTAATACATGCGCTCATTTTTTGCACTGCAGCAACACAAATGTCAAGTCCCGGATCAGGAGAACATTGTGCAAAGTTCAGCTCAGGTGCAGAATAAGATGTCTCTTCCCTTCAAAAATCTTATGAACCAGCTATGTATGTCAGTCAGTTGTCAACATTGTGAGTGGAAGTTGCCACTAAACTAAAATTAATTCTGAGGTGCTAAAGTGAAATTCAGAAGAAGAGAAGTTTTCCATATATTCCATTCCTTTTCTCTCCATGGTACTAAGAGTTTAGTTTGCTTTTGCCTTTTCTTTGTTGCCATTCATTACAGACAGACTTGGAGTCTGCTTATGTTAGTTACAGCTTTCATTAGAAGGAAAGATAGATATCTCAGATAATAAAATGTCGCAGATAATTTGAATAATAAAACTCCTAAGATAATGAAAGCAATTAAACAGTGTTTCTGGGTTTCAAAGAACATCACATCTGGAAAAAGCAAATCAGGATCTCTTCTGCTCCAAAGAGGCTGCCCTGGGAGAGAGGAGGCCAAGTAATCCACTGGGTATTCTCAGTTGTTTGTGCTGATCATGTTTTTCTAAGCTAGTCCAAGACATCTCTTAGCTAAATGTATCTAATCAGAAATCAAACATTTTAGGGACCCTCAGCCTGTGATGGCATCTCACAGTGTTGTCCAACTTCACAGCCAACCTGAGCACTTTACTGTTTTTTAATAGATTATTTTTTTAGAGTTCAACAACTTTTGTGAAAATAAAAGCCTGAGCATGCTGGGATGTGATGATAGGGAGGAAAAAAATATTTGTGGCTCAAAGGGTAAGGGGAAAGCAAAATAGTTGTTCCCTGTAAAAGATTTGCTTTACAAGGGCTCACACTGGGCTTTCGTGTTTTTTTTTTTTTTTTTTTTTTTTTTTTCTTCTATTTCCCATCTTTCTCTCGGTCTTTCTGTAAAACTGGTTATTTTACTAGGCAGTGATGCATCATCCTTGCAACACTGACCAGCCGTTGTTGCATGCGCCTGCGTATTTGGACTTGCAAAAATAAGAGGATGACAATTCAAATGGAGTAATCAGCCCTAACTCTTACCTTCATTTTGACATCAGGAGAGAAATTTTACGCAGAAGTGAAAGTCAGAAAAGGTTTATAGTAAAGTCACAGAGAAAAGGTACAAGGAAACCAGAATACAGTCAAGTTCCCAGTAGCACAACTGTAAGAAAAGCAAAACTGACATTCAGAGCTCACAAGAAAGCTTTGGTGCATCAAAACCCATTTTGGGACCACGGGTTAACCAGTGCAAGGGGAAGCCAGACACATGCGAGTGACTTCATGAATGTGGCTGCTGCTGTTGAAGAGAGATTTTTTTTTTTTTCCCTCTCTCCTGGTTAAAAGGAAAGCTTTGTTCCCCTCACAAAAAGAAGGGCTTTTTTATTTTATTTTTTTTTCCACAGAGAATTACTTGAGGATTTGTGACTGTGGAACAATGGATCGATACTTGTTTGCAAAAAGCTTCGGTTAAAGCGGGACAAGTGGAGATTAGCTAGATGATCTGCCCGTTGTCCATCACTGCAGATTTATTGCTGTTAGCTGGAGAGGTTTATCTTGCCCTCCCTGCTCAGAGCTGAGGAGTGATCCGAGATGAACAGTGCGGCTCACAGGAATTAAAATAGGCTCAATGGGAAAGAGGTAGCATGTGTTGAACTTTAAACCTGTCTATGCTCTGGATAAACTGGCCCTGCTTCAACCTGTATTTGCATCCAAGAGAACCTGGGCAGACAGAGACTGGGGGGACTGGGGACTAGAGAAGCTCCAGTTTGGCAGCTGGGTGACCCAGAGAGCAGAGAAGGCTCCTGTCTCACAAGGGTTTGTTGGTGGATGAACCCTCATGCCCAAGGCAGAGCTGGCTGTTTTCTGAGCTGGTTTTGCAAAGATACTGCTTGCTGGTTTTAGGGGTTTGACAAATAGGCACTTTTAAATGAAACACTGTCAAATTATTAAACTGTCCACTAAAATCAAGACAGTTCCAGGTGAACACAGAGGTTTAACTGTGTGCCTTGGACTGTGGGAGCACAGCTAGTATGGACTTGTCTCTGGGATTTAGGAGTGTTCAGACTGAAGGGAATCGTAAGATATTTACAGTTTGAGGTGTTAGCAGTTTGCATGCAGCTGCACTCCTTTTATACCACTTTGTTTTGTTTGTATTTCAATAGGGAATGGCAGGATTTACCTGCCTTTTTTCAATGACATAGACGTATTAGCCAGAAGTGTCTAATTATCTTTATCGATTAACCTTATCTTATAAAGAAGCAGTCACTCACTCGAGCAGTCCATTTTCTGTACACTGCGGAATGAGAAAATGATTAATTTACTCTCTAGTTTCTGCTGCTCTGTATGCCGCGCGAGTGATGGATAAGGGATGGCCTGTGCCGTCTGGGGTCGGCACAGTAGGTCAGATTCATTATTTACCTTTTGAATGGAGAGAGAGGATTCCCGGGCTCTGTGTAGCATGACCCCAATTCCCTTGTTTACAGGCAGAGACAGGACTGGGCACTCAGCAGCATTCTGCCTTGTACACAGAGCTGCTGTAGCATCCGTAGAGGCAAGTAGGACCTGCAATTTCTGAGATAAATCAGAGAAGCTTTCTATTAAAGCTTTCCTACTTAAAAACTTTACTGCTACTTCTACTTAAAGCTTTACTCTTAGGTTTTTTCAAGTTGTACTTTTAAAACTGTCCTTTGATGTAGTACCAGGGTGCGTATGTACTTAGCCCACAATATTGGCTTTTGTCAGACAGAATTTCTTGCATTTTCCTTGCGACCTGCCACCTATTTATTTTCTAATGTGCATGGAGCAGGACTCTCTCTTCGTGTCGTGTTTGCAAGCCTCAAGCGCAGTAAGATTTGATGCATGATGAAGGACCCCAGGCAGAATTAAATGACGTAGTCCAACCTTTATACAGCTGGGTGAGGTGCACGTATACGTGAGCATATGGGCTCTGTCGGTATCTGGAAATTCCCATGTTGGGGAGGAGCGTGGGTTGTGCATATTTATTGAAATGGAAACAAAATAACGTAAGTGGTGACAATGCCCAAAATTCCACAAACAAAAAAAGATGATGGAAGCCTGGAATGTTCTTTGAGTGTCACGTGGCCTGAGTGTGGTAGGTTTTGTGCTGTTTCTTGGGTCTATGCTGCAGCCACCCCTTTTGGCTCATCATCTTCCTCTCATGTACATTGCACTGATGCTTGTACTTGAGCACAGCTACAGCTGTGTTGTCTTGACTATTGTGTGCAACCCGAGAAAGCTGTACAGGAAAACATAGGCTTTTGTCTAGTGAATCCTATTTTCATGCAGTTCATGTTCTTGAATATGTTGCTCAATGGCCATTTTCCCTATTTTGGGAGCTTCAGACAAGATCAGGGAGTTTGATGTCCTCATAGCACATGTGAAGGCTGCTTAGCAGCTTTTCTCTGTTGTCTAGAATACATTTTTGTCTCTAAAGGACGTGAACTTGATGCTCAAAAGTAAATTTCCGTGTTGATATCATTCTGATTTTTCATTATTTTTATCTTACAATCCAATTCATCACTTTATTTCATTTTTTGCACTGTTTATTTCAATAAAATTACATAAGTATAAAGATTGAGTGATAAAGTAATAAATAGGGATTTTGTATTTATCACAGATTCAGTATATCAGAATTCTTCTGTAAGTCAAATCTTGTTTGCCCTACTGACGTGAGTAGTGAGCACTCGTGAACAAAGAAGAGTAGGAATTTTCTTTCTCTGGGCAAAAATGTTAACCTGACCTGCATTTCAAATAATCTATTCTGTTCATTTCAAAATTTTTGATTATGGAGTTTGTTCTCCATACATTAGAGAGAATTTTCTTAGGTTTCATCTTCTGTTTTCTTAATTTAACCTGCTTTATTTGTCCTAGATGGTTGTATCATGCAATACAAAGTAACTTGTGCTACATTAAAGGCTCTTTCCTACAGTTTACAGTTTTCTAGTTTTATAGATTAGCACAAAACTTGAAGATGTCTTGGGATTTTTCTTCCTCTACAAGAAATTAAAGATGATTTTTTTTAGCTGCCCAAATGTGTATTAGTAGCATATAACCATTTTGATCATATTAATGCTACTCTGTGGGGTGAATTCTGTCTCATGAGGGCAACCTTAAAGTTTTGAACAGTTAGAATAATTATGCCCAATTACAATCTGTAATCCAACATTTAGTTTAGGGATAAAACATGTGGTTTGTCCTGATCTTTGCTGCCCAGCTGCTAAGTGGATCAGAAGGGAATCATTTATCACTGGGAAAATCAGTTAATGTTACAGCTTTGCTTTCCTCAAGTAAATCAAGGGTATATAAGTTTCATTAGTGGAACTTTTGACCAATGTGCCTGGTTAATCAATGCATGGATGAAGCTTTAGTTGCTCACTCTCCATCTTTATTCCAAGGACAGGTGTTCCCAAAGGGTTTCAGTATGTGGAGGTGCCTTATGGAGACTTTCCAATTTTCCTGCAGCCACTTAGGCTCCATGTGGTGTTTGCTCCCATCATGTCTCTACCAGCTGTGACACCAGCCCTGGAGAACCTGAAGTGTGGACCTGCCTCCCTGGAAATATCCTTGGGCAGAGCTACGATCAGAAATGTGGGTAATGGAGCTTTGGAGGAAATTGGAGACTTGGAATGGCGCGAGTAGAGGGCAGTGTGTGACTACCTTTTCAGGGCAGGCCAGGAGGATAATTGACTCTGCATTGTCCCTCATTAAGCCATTTTGATGCTAGAACTGGAAGACTAAGTGTGGGGAAAGGCAGCTTATTGTGTCGTTAATGAAGACAGAGACTTGGGTGGGGAGCTAGGTCATAACTAGCAAATAGTGGTTTGAGTTCTTCCCCATGGTCCGATATCATCGACCAACCTTCTGTAATTCACTTTGAGGAACTTCTACAGTTTTTTTGTTACACAGGACAAAACTTATTGATTTTAGAGTTTAACGAATTTTGTTTCTGTTTTCTTCCCAAATCATCGTAAAGGGAAAGGATAAAAATCATCACGCCGAACTAGGGGAAAAAAATTCAAACTTAATGACAGTTGTATACTGACCTCTGCAACATCTTAAAAGGCATATGCGTTTTGCACATCCTATTGATAATCATTTTTATCCAGGAATAACATTATCGGGAACAAACTGATTAGGAGTTTGGCCACTTGTGCTGTGGAAAATCAAACTGTCTCGGACTGTTGCTTTTCATGGGGTAGGTGAAATAGGAATTCACACCAGCTGATCTGCCTGAAGTCACTGAACACGGACACGCTGGATGGTGTTGTCTTGTTGTCCAGTGATCCAGCAGAAATTACCTTAAAGACACAGCAGTAAACTTAGGAAATCAAAAAATGAGCTTAATTTCTCCAAAATTTGCAAACTCGCACTTCTTATTAGGAAAGGTTTATGCTGCCAACACTGGCTTGGGCCAGCCTGACATTTTGTTGCACGAGTAAGGCTGGCTCTAGCTAGCACTTCACTGAATGAGGGGAACCTTTTCGCTACTCAGGCTGCACTGACATATAAATATAGCAGGTATTCTTCCAGAGAGAATAGCTACAGCCAAAAATAATTTCTTCCAAGCTCCTAGTCCACTTTTAATGTGGATTTAAAGACAAATAAAAGAGGAAAACCTTTCCAAACTATAAATTAATGGATCAAATATTTCTAAATGAAATTGGAACAGCATCTGTGGTTGTATTATCTTTTGCCATACAGGGCTGTCTTTGAAAAGGGAAAAAGCTTAGTGAAAAGTAATTTCAGAGCCTTGACTGCTTTTTGATTACAATTCGGGATTACTGCTTTAATCACCGCTTATCAAGTTATACCACAAACCTCAGAGCATGACCATCTTTCTCAGGGGAAGCCAGATTTAAAAGCCAATTTTTAGCAATCCTTCTTCTTTCCCCCCAAACTCGCCTAACAAATGTGGAGGGATAATTATCTGTGATATTACAACAGACCTTAAGCAATGCCTGGAATTCTCTGCATTCTCTGATTTCTCATGTTTTATTATTCTTGTTGTGGCAGTGTTTTTGTTCGGTGGAAATACTGGCATATGCCTAAGCAGAGCCTCAGCTGCTGCTGCGTGTGTGCAGACTGGCTCCATCCGAGTGCATGGCCCCGAGCGCGTGGCCCCTTTCGCAGGCAGCTGGTGGGTTTCACACGTGCAAACTTTGCTCAGGTGCAAGGTGTGTGGCATGGGGGGTGCTCTGGAACAGGTACCTTGTATCTGTAAATACCAACGGGTAGTGCCACGCAGTTCAGCGTGCGCTCCCAAAGACATACATGAGCTGGCCGAGCTTGCCGGGAGGTATCCCAGAATTACCAGCTGGATTCAGCGCTCCGCGGAGGATGCTGCGTGGTTGTGGTGCCGCGGAGTTGGGCTGCAAGAGGTGACGTGACCAAGACTGACTCCGGATCTCTCGAGTTTGCCTTCTCGTTCTGCCTCGCCGTGACTTGCTTTGCTTTGAGCTTCTGCTGCACCATCTGTGGTGCATGGCAGCTTCTCAGCGAAAGCATTGCATAGTTTTTAATTTTTTTTAATTATTATTTTTTATGTGAAAACTAGTCCACTCTTTCTCTCCTAAAAGCTGGCATTTAATTAAATGGACTGGTTCTTATTACAATCAACTTTTGTCTGAATTATTCAAATCCTACTCAGTAATGATAGTGATAGAAGAAACTTATTAGATTATTACATTTTTCTCTGCAAAAAGCCAGGATATAAGCTGAAAGAAGAAGATGTATCCTTTACAGATGTGATACTATCTTAGCCCAAAGGTTTGGGAGATGCTGTTACCAGCAAGGAGGTCCCAAGAGCTGGTTTTGTTCAGGAGATGGTTTGCATGTGGAACATTTGCTTGTAGACACGTTTGGACTGCGTGTTCCTGCAGCTCGTGAAGTCAGTACCAGCTCACTTGGAGGTCAGAGCGCCTGTGAAACGGTGCCATTGAATGATGCTGTAGGTAGGTAGTGTTATGAACTGATAACACTGAAAGGGGAGCGGGTGAACCGGTGTTCGTCCAGCTCCTGGAGGAACTCAGAGCTTGTCTCTGCTGTTTAGGTGTCTGCTTTTTATGCCAGAGCTACTAGCCTGTCAGAGCTACTATCCTGAAGTAAAACTCAGTGGCAACCAAGTGCTTTAGGTCTGTGACTATCCCATCTGTGCCTCCAGTTGTCTTAACTTTGTAGTTAGAGTCCATCATTAACATTGTTAGTATTTATTAAGGTAATATTTGGTAGATGAGTGATATGGCAGAAATCCCCACTGCTGTGAGAGGTTCATCTTCTGAGCAGCTTTCATTTCTGTTCAAATTTGTGTTTGGGAGTTCACGTCCAGCTGGGCGCCGAGGATGATAAATCCAGCGTACTGCTGCTGGAGCAAAACCCCATCTGTCTGCAGTGTGAAGAGCCTTTCATCTCTCTGGAGTAGGCAGAAACCCTCAAAAAAGAACAAATCACAGATATTTTTTAGGGAGCCTGGCAAGGCAGATGCAGCTGCCGCAATGGCAGTCATATGGCAAATGACTTGCTGGCTTGGGGTTGCACAGTGCAGAATCCCTATTTGAGCTGAATGCTGTAGCAAAAATAATAAATAAAAAAAAGATGTGTTTGACCGGCTGCAGTTTGAATGCCCATTGACCTTGGCTGCTATAAAGCTAGGCAATGCAGGCTCACAATCCCTACTATAGGATTGCCAGTGCTTCCCATGGGGATTTCAGGATCTCAGTGACTCCAGCCCAACTAGGAATTTGGAAGATGGAGTTGAATTCTTAGTCTTCTGTCTCTTCTGGGCCCTAGGAGACAAAACAATTTGAAAGGATGCTGTAACATGCACTTGTACATATGGCACAGTTTGCCTTCTGTCTGCTGAAATGCTTGTTGTCCATCTGTTATTTCTCTGCCCTTAGAGCAGTTAAGCTCCTGACCAAAGGATTATGCCTCGCTGGTGAACATATCCGTAATTATAGTGTACTTCCTAATCTGTCCGTCATATAGATGGTTGTGAAGAAGGTGGAGAAGGAACGTGCCAGAGCGCAACCATGTTCTTGACTGTGCAAATCAAGAACATGAGTTTAGGTCAGAAAGAGCATAAGGCTCATGTAGATCTAAAAGCAGAGTTGTAACTGTGCAACTTGTGTTGAAACTTGTCCTTAATTAGTTTCTTTGGTGATTGCCTTAATTTCAGACACGGATGGCAGGGAAGGTTGGTACTGATTTGATTAAGCCTGTCAGATGTCTCTCTGCTGGAAGGGGTGCTCGCAGGGTATTTCTCATCTTTCCTGTCTGAGAGATACCACAATGTCATCCCAGAGAACTTTCTTGTATTCCTATAAGGACATAAGTTTCAGATATGGGAAGCCTCACATTTCTGTCCCTGATTATTTCTGCTTGCAAAATTAGCATCATCTTCATCTGCTTCTTCTACCTGCCTACATGAATACACCAGTTTGCTCGATCTACTCTAAGATAAATCAAAAAAGGCAAAAAGCCCTCCGTTCCGCTAACAAAATACATCAATGCCAGCAGCCCCTACACATGAATGACCCTCAATAAGCAAACCACTGTGCATGGGTGGCAGAGGGGGAGAAAAACAGGGAACTGAATAAAGAAATTTATTTCACTTTGAGGCTTCCAAGGCGTTGGCTTAAAAACAACAGGGAGCGAATGTAAAGCCATCATTTTTTAACATCATGAAAAATACACCGACAGTGGCCTCCAAGCTTAAGTGTTTTTTTTGCCTGCAGAAGCAGACAGAGAGCCTAGGGCAGATAACCATTATTCTGGAGCTTTAGTCATGTTACTCAAATATGTTTTGATGTTTATCTGTCAGAAAGGATCATGACTGAAGCCTTTGGTGTTTTTGTAGCCTTCTGCTAGGGTATTGCATAGATTGGGTTAAGTCTCTGGCCTTCATTTAAGGTCACTTGCTGACAGTGGATTCACATGCGGACATTTATAAAGCAAAAGCACTTGGGAATTCAGATGCTCTGAGTGTAAATACTGACTTTTTGGAGGATGAGCTCAGCGGTGGCTTTTGAGTTAGATGAGCTGGAGTGCAACAAACTTCCTCCTGGGTTATCTGTCCCAGAAGGATCTGGAGAATTCCAGGCTCTAGGCCCACTCTTCACCTAATGGCAGACTGGATGAGTTAGGGAATAGGTGATCCCACTGGAAGGACCTAAAATGTATTTCAGCATGCGGATCATGGGGACAGAGTGTTCGCTGTGGCAGAGAAGATAGTGGAGCTCAGTGGTTTAGGTTGCATTAATACCAATTCTGTCAGAGCTGACCTTAAAGGCATGACTTAATGTGGGGCAGTTTGTGTTCAATATGAACACAGCATTTTATGAAACAGAAGCCTGAGCATCCCTTTTTGTTATAGCAGTATCGAAAGTCCAAATGTGGCTGAACATGCAGGCGTGCTCTGTGTCTCAGCACAGGAAAGAGTGCTTGAGAAACCTTCTTTAGAAATCTGAATGCTGCTTTGGACCTATTTCCAAGTGATCTGCTTAGACCATGGCATTAGTGGGAGGATAAGCAAGAAAGGGAATGTGCAGAGACCCATTCACAGCTTCCATTTCTTGGTGAAGAATGAGATTCCTGACAGTTTAATTCTTGAAAGCTGCCCTGCCATGAACAGGAAGAGCTCTCCTGGACTTCTCCCACTTGCAGGGGAACTTTCTACCCCATGCAGGATTAGAGCAAGGGTTTTTGCCCTATTTAGCGTATTCCTCACCAGCACCATATTTGATTTATTGTACAGTGTGACTTTTTCCCCATGCATCTGTAGAAAACATGGAATAAATGATACAGAATGAGTGAAATCATATCTCCCAAGCCTCCTCTGAAAACTTAATTAAACCCACAGGGTCTTGTTTGGGGGTATAAAAATAGCAGAATGTGAAGTACTGAAGGACTGTAAATAAAATATTGGCAATCCTTGCTATTTCACACTGGTAGTAGTGCTGTGAAAAAGAAATCCAGAGCTATCCTTTCTGCTTCACCATTTTATTACTAGCAGCTTCTCTGTGTTTTATCCACTAGTTTTTGTTGAACAAAACTGACTGGGGAGAAGAGTTTTTAAGGGTTGGACTTAGGCTCATGAATATACAGGAAGGCTCTCCACCGAGCCTGAAATTCGTTGCTCCTATTTTTCATCCAGTGTATCTCATCACACGAGTTGAACTACAGATTGTGGATGTGGCTTGGAACCTAATGCAATGATGCACCAGCTGCCTGGCTACCGTGGAGGCTGCCTGGGCCAGAGGCAGGCTGTAAGTACAAGGACAAAATACTGTGAGACCGTAGTCAAGTGTGGCATGTGCTACCAGATAGCTGGAAAAGGCTATCCTTTACCTACTGTTATCCCATTGCTGTTTGATATGTTTTCAAGAGCACTGGCATACCCTAATTCTTAAAATATATGGTCTAGTGAAAGCGTTGAATGATTGAGCCTGACATTAACAGTGTTTGGAGCTAGTTTATGGAGGTGGTCAGTTCTAGTGAGGTGCTTGTTTGGACCAAGAGGCATCTACAGAATTACTCTGTTTGCTTTACCTTGCTTGAGCCTACCCTCTTAAAAGTAGCTATTAGTGGAAGGGCAGCAAGGCTTGGCCTTTTTGGAGGCTGGATATTGAATAAGATGGTTGGATGCCCTATATGCAATTTCTAAGGTTTCTTCTGCCTAATGAAATAGAGGAAAATTCACAGTTTCAGCTTTACACATAATCATTTCCCCTCCACACACACACACATTTCTCCTTGGGGATCTTTCTTTTAATGTTGTAGATATAGGTGGAGAACATGCAGTGCTTGCTGTTGCCCCGTGGAAATGAATAATGGCTTTGGGCAGAGACCAAGCTGAGTTTCCAGAAGGCTGCTTTTTCCTGCCCATTCATCTATGTGCTGTGTAAAAGAAAACCAAAATATGCTGGCAGGGAAAAAGCACTGTTTAGTATTCAGAGCTTCAAAGACATTTAACAACATTGTCTTCACCTAGGAACCAAATTATTTCTTCAAGAACTGTACAGAGAACACTTTGCTTTCAATTTACAGCATGGCCTGTTGGAACATATTGCCATGGTGAGAATCTTGTGGTAGGAATGCAGAATTTTTACCAGTAAAGCCTCTGAGTGTCGTCTTGTGAATCTCCTCTGTCAGTTGATGTGATGGAGATTTAAATCAGGAGACGTGCTCACTGATGCCTTTTCCTAGCATTGTTATTGTTTCAAGAGGAAGGATATTATATGAGAAAGAAGATTAAGAGCTAAGAGCCCTTTGATTTAAGCTGTGCTTCAGACGTTATAGGTGAACGTCACTGAGGAATCCACGTAATGCACACCTCAATATTCACCTTTTGAATTGGACTAACCCCCTCCTCTCTCTCAGACCTGTTATCCAGCCTGAGTAAGTTGGAGGTTCTTCGGTGCTCAGGCAGGAATTATGTGATGTTAGTGTCTTTGAGTGGAGCCAGAATTACCAGGATTAATCTATAACAGTCATAACTGCATTCCATACATATATAAGGATAAGGCTTTGCATTTTTCTGGGATTAGCAAGGTTGTAGGGTGTACCCTAAGGTGCTGTACTTTCAGTCAATTGAACATAGTAGAAGATTTTATTATTCTGTTTCTTCATGGGTTAGACTTTTCGTTTGTCTGAGGTCTCTTTCATTTTGACTCAGGGCTTTTGGAAGGCAAGAGCTTCCTGCAAAGGCTCCACTATTTTTCCACTGTTGAGAAGTGGGATTCTCCATTACATAGATTCTCCAAGTACCTGATGTCATCATTGTGGTCTGTGTTTGTGATGAATTGTTTCATTCCTTGTGCAGAACGTCAAGCAAACATCTCTGTATCTAGCACCTCATTCCTGAAGATATGAGGAAATTACTCAATCCATTTTGTTAAAGAAAAATAATGCCCAAACACCAGTTTCATCAAGATGTTTAGAAGCAGAAAGGGGCGTAGCAGGTTGGTCTGTTAAGTCTCTTCAAAATAGAAGAAAATCATGCTGCTCCTAATTAAATGTTTTTGTTGTTGTTGTTTTTCTGGTTGCTTTTTAGGCTGACCTCAAATTTTGGAGCATTTTTGTTAATGCTGCAATAGCTGGCGTGGAACCATACTGTCTCTCATCTGATCGAGCAGGGTGTTCAGCATGAGCATATGCAAAGAGAATACACACGATCCACCAGGGACCCCGAGGTTTCCACAGCAATTTTGTAGAAATCCGTAACAAATGCATTGTTAAGTTGGTTTATTCCTTCTCTTCCCTGCTGTGTAAAGTATTTGATATTCAAATTAAAATGGTGCTTGTTTAGGACAATTCAGTTATAGAATAAGCCTGGTAATTGGTGCCCGTGGGACTGTTTACACTCTGCTTGGTGTAATCCACTTATGGAAAATTAATGAAAGGCGATTTCCTCCTCTGCTGTAGCTGTTATAAAATGTACACTTTCTGCGTGGCTTCCACTTCCAGCTGAAGCTTCAGGTAGTTATTTGGGGACAAAAGCCCCAGCAAACAACCGTGCTCCCTGGAGAGGTTCCTGGGGCTGGCGGTGGCCTTGGCGCCAGGGAGGGTGCTCATGGCCCTGCCAAGCTGTGGTCGCTCCAGCTCCGGGGAAGGGCTGGGAGGAGCAAATTCTACCCATTGGTCTCATTCCGTGATGCTTCCTGGGGCAGCCAAGCTGACCTGGGTGTTGGGTTGGGAGTGGGAGCTGTCTGGGAGCCGGTGTTCGACCTCCTCCGTGCTCGGGAGTGAGCCTGTCACCTCCAGGCTGGGTCCCCCGGTGATACGGAGAGAAGGAGGACTGAGGTTATCGTATGAATGGACTCGTTACGGTGCATTTGTCCTGTAGGCTTGTAAAGGGAGGAAACTTTTCAAAGGCTGGAGTTGAGCCTGAGTTAAGGGCTGCGCTTTCCACACAGGGAGTTCCTATTACCCATTTAGTCAGTGAGGGGAGAAATCAAAAGAACAAGAAAAGATCATATTGCTCCTTTCCTCAGGAGTGTTTTCTTGTTGTTTCCCAAGGAAGTGGCTCTGTAGAATGTGGCCTGTGTATGAGAAAGGGACTATTTGAGTAACTGTTCAGTTTTATAAAATGGAACTACTGTATGGGCTTGGGCTATGGGAGCCCTGAGTCAATATGGCCAGAGCAAAGAGATCAGGTTCTACGGTAAATAGCAGCAGCAGAACTGGGAATACCAAGAGCAGAAGTGGCATCATTTTGTTATTCACAGTGGTAACAAAAATTTGCTGAGGAAATATCAAATGCAGAGGACTGAAGTTCAAAATGGAGAGCAAAAGCAAGACCATCTTAGAGAAATTACCAAGCTGCACTGCCTGAAATCAAGTGATATGAAATCATGTACCTCAATAATAAAGCATCAGTGGCAGCAGGTAGGAAATATCCTCAGTTTGACCCAGGCCTGTTACCTAGGTACCATCTCATCCTTGTGTGACCACAAGTTCCCTTTCCTCCTTCGGTCAGTGGGTAGGGTATGTTTTCTGTAACATTTCTAAGGAATGGCTTTTTGTGTCCCCAGTCAGACTTCCTATCTAGACCGTCACTCCCTGGAATCAAAAACACTTACTGTAGCCTTCTCTCTCTTGCTGTTTCTAAAATCCACATGAATCTCCTGGCCCAGAGACCAGTACAAATGCTGAAACCCCGTCTCATGACTCTCATCCTGCCTCTTCTCCTGGGAGTTGTCAGGTGTGACCCTCCATTTCTGCTGGAAGCATCAGTAAGTAGCAATAGAAAAACTCCCCCTAGATATTGATGTTGAACGTGAAGTGGACAAGCAATTTTGGTAACCAGACCGATGGTAAGAAAATACCAGGGGTAGTAGTGCTTGATTGGAAAATGTGTCTTTTACCCGAGAGGATCCCTGGGGGTGTGGGGCACAGCTGCTGCGCTGTTTGTGTGTTCAGAGCCCGAGGTACCTACAGCAAATGCTGTGCTCAGCTGTTGTTTTACCCAGCACAGCAACATCTCGCACCTGTTCTACAAAGCATGTAATAAACCTCACCTGAACAGCACTGCATCTCGACTATTAAAGCTTGATGTATTGCATTCAAGGTCCAACTCATAACGGCCCGCGTTCCACAGCTCATTTGGTATCGTTCTGAGAAGCATCTGTCTTGCCCACTGGCAGTGTGGTCTTTGAAAACAAGCTTCGTTTTGTATTTCTGGCCTTTGGAAGATGAGTAAGATTTACAACCTGCAAATAATGACGATAGGTGAACTTGCATCCTAGCAAATGGGATGTAGGCAATGAGCTTGAGAGATGAACAGCTCCGGGGTCATTTGGGTGGCCTCGCTGGCATTATCAAATAGAGATTGATCAGCCTCACTCTGCTTCACCGTTCGGCAGGGCTCCCATGCAAGAACTGAGCCTCTCTAATGCAGAGTTTCCCAAACAGTGGGGCCCTCAGAGATGGGCTAGAGGAGGACCAGGGAAGCAGTAAAGGGAGGTGGGAAGAGAAAGAAATTTGTGGTTTCGGACATTACTTTTCTTCAACTTCTACTTGAATGTCAGGGAGAGGTCCTGTCTTTTATCTCCAGGTGACTGGCACTTTCCACTCTGGATTGAAGGGGGCTCTATCTTCATATTAACATATCTCTTGTCCTTTTGTCACTTGTGAAGTTTCTGTGAACTTTGATTTTTGCTTTAGGCCTGGTTGAATTTCATTATCATTACGTTTGAAGAAAATGAAGAAGAGGGCTTGCTTGGGAAGTGTCATGCTCCCTCAGAACTGTTAGCTCCAGTCACTGAGACCTCCAGTTGTCCTTGAACAAGCCCTGCTTGGTTCTTGCTGTGTACTGAATTTCCTCTGTGGATACTACATGTGAATGGTAAAAGCTGATTAATTCAGGGGAGATCTGTTGCATCACACCCCGTAGAGACCTAGTTGTGGCAAGTGGAGTGCAGGGCTCGATGTATGGCCCATTGTATGACCTGGTTAAGGTAAATGGGTAGTTGCCCACACAGGGTAAGAAGCTCAGATCCCTTATTGGAAGGTGGTGGAAACTTTCTGTCAGATTTGATAGGAGATGAGCCAGGTACTAGAGAAGTATCTTGCTGAATGTGAGATCTCATGATATCAGTGGTACAGCATAAGCATTTAATGGTTTTGTTAGAAAGAATTTAGTTAGCTTTGATGTAGCAACTGCTGAGGTCAGCGATTGTAGAGAAATGGCATTTTGTTCAAGAAGCTCTCATAAAATTAAATAGAATCAGTGTATGAGGAAGGCCAGGGTATTTGGCTCTATGCCACAATTCTAATAAAATAAATAATAAATAAAATATAATAATAAAATAAAATAAAATAAAAATCTAATAAAATAAAATGGAAGGGAACAAACAAAAAAATCCCCATAGTTAGTTGTGCATCACCATTGACTGAGTGTTATCTGCAAGTTGCTGGGGGTAAAAGAGAGCAAATCCTGAGTTCCTGAAAATCATTCCACTGTCTGTAAAACTTATGGCAGATACTTTTCATTTAATTCATTCAGGAAATCAATGTGTCTTACAGAATCATTTGAGTGTGGTTGGAAGTGAAATGATAAATATACATGAAAACAGAATTGGATTAATAATTTTTGACAGGTAATATAATGCAGCTGTTGCAGAATGATATTAACAAGAGGAGGCATGTTAAGTCCCAATGTCAGAGTGAGGCTAGGTGGTTATAATGTCTGAATAAATTTCATGCTATGACTGAAGATTCTTGATGGCAGATGGAGATCAACAATATGAAGTTCCATTAAAAAGGCCTTTGCTTTGCTAATTCTTGACTCCTTTTACCGGTCAGTAGTTTGCTCATCGACCTTGGTTGACTGAAATAGGATTTCCCATTCTGTCCGCCTGAGCCAACAGATTCAGTTTTGAAAAAGTGGGAAATTTCACCCTCCTATGATCAGCATGCCAAAAAAGGCTGTCATCTTCTGAGCAGGGCATCATCTCTCTTCTAGCTTGCTGACTCCAAAGTGAGAATGGGATTTCAGATCCCTTTCTTCAAGGTTAACAAAATGATTGTACATAAGCGTAAGGGAGAAAATATGTGAAGGACATGAGATCAAGTTTATTGTAGTTCTCTCAGCCTTCCTGTTCCTCATTTTCATTTCTGTACTACCCCCACACTCCAGCTCTCTCCCAGCTCTCATTTGGATAGGATTTTTTTGGCCCCAAGTAATGCAAAGCGATCAGAACCCCTCTAACCACCAGTGGATTCTGCCTGCAAAAAGGAGTCCTGCAAGTGAGTCCTGGCTGCGTCCTTCAGTCAAGGACACCTTGTGGTATCCTGCAAAGGAGAAGAGCCTGAGATGCTCCTTGTTCTCACTGTTCATAGGACAGATGAACTCAGAAAATACATATGTATGTGGCCTCTGAGAGACCATAGTCTCTTTCTAATCTTGGCTCTCCTTCTGCATCCTCTGTTGTGGTATTTAAAGCGCTAGCAACAGCTTGATTCTCAAAGATGCTGAGTATGCCAACAGCAATTCAGCAAAACATTTAAGCAAACATTAGCTTTGAGCACAGGAATAGCTCCCTTGGAGACTGCACATTTAACCTGCCTGCCTTTGGCCAGGCTGCTCGATGTTCAGGGCCTGAAAAGGGATTCCCTGGAGCAGAGGAAGCTGTGTCCCAGGTCAGCAGTGCTCAGCACAGCCTTCTGCTGCCCTCTGAGCTGAACTGGATCTTGTAGCATTTTTATTTATTTAAAGAGCCCCTTTTTAGGGGAAAAACTCCTCCCTGACTTTTTGCAAGTGCTCAATGCAAGCCTGCAGACTCTGTAGCTGAGTATTTGGCAGGAAAAGCACTGTAAATGGGAACTGATTTTCTGTTGTTCCACAGTCCTTCGGGACAGAAGGTGCTGGATGAGCATATCATCCTCCTTGCCTGATTGTGGAATCTCTTATTTAAAATTAAAAGTAATGAATTTCATAATGTCTTCGTGTTAAACAATCCATATACAAATACAGGCTTTGCCAGGGAGCTGCAGAGTGCTCCGTGACTGATCAACTTGGGGACCAGCTGCCTTGTATTTCAATACATATTGGCATTTGCTCTTTTAGCTGCTAACTCAATCATATGAAGTCATTTATTTTCCTTAACAAAAGCTTTTTCTCTGAAGGCTCCATATCTCAACCAGCATCTGCCTCTCCCCCTCCAAGGCCACAGCTTTAAGTGTGAAAATCCAGACTCTGAGAAAGAAGGTACCAGCTGACACATAGAGACCCCAAATCTTAAGCTGAAGTTACTCAAGCTCCTCTGTGGTGCTGAGGCCTGGAGGCTCCTGTGGGCACATCCTGGAGAAGGTCCCCTCTACACCCACCAGCAAGGCAATACCTCAACAAACGGGAGTATTTGTGTTGTGGTAGTTTTAAGGGTTAAGAGCTGCTGTAAGCCAAGAAGGGAATGAAAGGTTAAGGTGCATCTGGTTCACTGTGTTATTGTAAAGGCAAGAAATTACTAACACTGGGAGAGATTGGAGTTAACTGAATTTTTTCAGCCCTAGTTCATGTGCTGTTCCGTTGTGAAACCATGAGGGCTGCCATTTTATTACTCAGCAGGGCCTTAAAGAGTAGTTTAGTGAGAGCAGAGAAAGTGGCAAGGCAATCACAGAATGGTTGAGATTGGAAGGGACCTCCAGATAATAGGTAGTACTGGAATTCTACTTATCTTATAGCTTGTTTCAAATATCATTTTATTTTAACAGATCAGTTGGAGAAAATTACATACTAACTTGCTGCTGGCCTGCGCCTGGATGGGTGCTACCAGCATTTGTAAAGTCCATCATATTGGTCCCAGACATCTTTAAAATGATGGACTTAATGGAAAAGTGTTTTTAATTAGGGCTTTACATGTTATTTTTACAGAATTATTTAAATAAACTATTGCGGTGCTGGTTAGATAGTGTTTCTGTAAGAAATATTCCACTGGCTGCCCAACCTCAAATATCAAATCTGATCTCAAAATAGACATTTTGACTAGACTTACA
This sequence comes from Crypturellus tataupa, assembly GCA_034781795.1. Lineage (NCBI taxonomy): Eukaryota > Metazoa > Chordata > Aves > Tinamiformes > Tinamidae > Crypturellus > Crypturellus tataupa. The sequence goes on from JAWLRI010000869.1 coordinate 2,696,749, forward strand.
ATGTAACATGCAAACTCCCACTGTGATTAGAAGTAAATCCATGTCAGGAGGCTAAACTGAGAACCAAGATCTTTTAGAACCTCTTTTCTCTAATACGTTAGCTGTAGTTTTTCCTTTCTTCCTGTCACATTCATCTTTATTTTTTCAATGTATATCAGCAATTTCAGCATAATTTGGTCGTACTAGGTTTTGAATAATATACTGTTTGAAAATGAAGAGATTTTTGTTCATGGTTCTCTCTAATCTGGACAGATCTGCAGCTGGTTTTAATGAGCTGGATGCCTCTTCCCTTTCCCACCATCCAGCGATGAGCGCTGTCCCTGCTCTGGACCACTGATATTTAGAACCCTTTCTGATAGAGCTCCCGTACAGAAATGGCATCTTTTGGTGTGATTTCAAATCCCTTCCGAATGAAGCTTTGGCATTGCTGTGTGTTGAATAAACATCACCACCCTAACAATTAGCTCTATTCAGTTAAATGAAGTGTTTTCATAAAATATCCTGTTTTGTCTAGTGATGTTTTGTCTTTTACGGGGTAGGAAGTGCAGATGAAACGTTTAACCCCAAGTTTATTCCACAACACACAATCGCCTTTTACAGCAGCTCTCTGGAGTGAAGGCTGGGCCTGGTTAGACATCAGCTGAGCAGGGCAGCTAAGCTGCTGCTGCTGCAGTGCTTTTGGGAGGCCGAGATCTTCTCTGGCCCTTAACTCGGTGATGCATCGACGTGTCCCCAAGAACACAGAAGATTAATCGCTTCTGCTAACTTTGGAAGCATTCAGCTGAGTAATAAGGTAGATATTCTACTCGGGAACTCATTTATTCTGCTTTTGTGTTTCGAGTTCGTGCTATAATGAAAGGAGTTGCTAGCCCGATATTCAGGACAAATGCTGCTCTGTGGGTTGCTTCTCCCCTGCTGTGCACTGCAGCTGGGGGTTATGTGCAATGGGTGTAAGGGGGTGGAGAAGGATTCAGCCCATTGCCCTGGTTTTGTATGCAGGCTGTGAGGAAGGAGAAGGGAGAATTTCCCCCGCGGAGGCCAGGCCTGCTGCTTTCAGGCTTTCGCATGTGGTGGGCTGCAGGGGGGTCTGCAATATGCAGCCATGGCATCATATAGGCCAGGCATCATATAGGGCCTCCGTTACAGGGCCCCAGGTTCCTGAGCCTTTCGCCTTTTTGAGTCTGAGCCTTTATGTTCACCTTGCATGGGTTGAAATAGAGGGCTTCAAGACAGGCACACAGTGACCAGGCAGCGAACCTGAGATCTGCCCACGGCTGTGCAGGTTTGTAGCTGATGGAGCTCGCTTGACTCAGCTCTCCTTTTTCAGCAGGACATAGGACGATGCTGTGTGTGTTTTACCAGCTTCTTTAGGGCAAAAATGTAGATTTGTTGTCAGCCTGGGCAGTGTTCATTATTCTTCAGGAAAATAAAATGGGCTGAGGACAAGAACCTGGGGACAAAGTTGTTTTTTAGTGGAAATGTGTTGTTTTAAATTTGCTGTGTGGTGTTGTAAAATAGGAGAGGCATTTGCAAATAGGAAACTGAGCTGGGGAGAAACTCTGAGGCATCCATGATCATTCTGCAAGCCAGTGGCAGATGCAGGAACCAGCGTTAATTTTCCTGAATCACGTGGTTTGAGCCGCTCTTGCTGTTTTAATGCTAATGAAGAGCCAGGCTGTGACCGAGTCCTGCAGAACAGCCTGTTGTGCTGCTTCTGCTGGTGCATAACTGCTGCTCTCTCCACCCCACACTCTCCTGAGCAGATACATAGCAGGGGGAGTGCAGGGAGCTGCTTGCTGGGCACCAGCAGGCTGTACCTAGGGAAGAGCTGCAGCAGGGAAGGACCGAGCTGCAAGGCCGAGTCCCCAGACACCTCCGTTAGTGCCAATCCTTAAGCGGGGAACTGAGTGTAAAGTCTCAATCCAGGGCAGGATTAACCACGAGGCGAGTGTCCCTTTTTGTTAAATCTGATGCTTTGTAGTGACTTGAGGCAAATCATGAAATATGCTGGGATTCTGGAAAAAAAGAACAAAACAACAAAAAAACTGCCCATCTCTAAAATGGTATCAGTAGTATCTGATTTATGAAAAATGTATAAATGTGACTTGGGAACAGCTTGTGCTTTCACACTAAATAAAATGAGAAGACAGAAGAGGGAACTGGAATGTCTGTGAGCATACTCATGTATACAAATGACTGTCATAAATCTTTTTGCATGATTGCTTTGCTTTGTGGCGTTTCTTTGGGGAGTTCTGCAGGGGAAAAAGCCCTATGTTTTGGAAAACTGGAAGAAAAAAGGCAAAATAAAATGGATTTGCTGATGTAATTATGCAATTCATGTAGAACATACTTGGTCTGCTAATCAGAACAGAAAGGAAAAGAGCCTAGGCAGTGCTGTTGGTTTAAGGAAATTGAATTAAAAGACCAAACAGCCCGGGTGAGACTGACTCACTCGGGAGGCAGGCCCAGGTCTGGAGGCAGAGATGGAGCCTTACAAACCCTGCTGAACCCCTCAAGAAAGAACTGCCTCATTCTTGATGAGGAGCCTGGGGATGCTCATCTGGTGTAAATCTGCCTTGACGTTAGTGCTGATTTACGTTACCTGCAGATTTGGCTCCCAGCATCTTCAGCCTTGTTGTTTTGAATTCACTCCAGATTGTGGTTCAGCTCCATCAACCTGGAGCTCAAGGTAGGATGCAAAACTTACCTGAAAAGCAAGGTGAGGCCCAGGGAGCTTCTCTCCCACCAGAGGCCAGTGCAGAATTGGCCAGACAGGACCTAGCACCCTGTCTCTGCCTACTCATTTCTACTCTTCTGCTGTTCAAGCTGGAGCGTGAATGGCTCTTGGTTAAGTTTTTAATCTCTAAAGGAGGATATCATTTAGAAGGAGGTGGCAAAGAAAGGAAATTAGTAGAAAAAGAACAGCTAAACTTTGCTCTTGTAGTCTGTATTGTTGTATTTCAGGGAAAGCTTCCCATTTGCAGCGGAAGGAGGAATTGAGCTTTGGTTTCTCTACTCCTGCTCAGCAGAAACAGGCCCAGGAGGTGCAAGGGGCAGTGCTGAGCTTTACTACTGCCTCTCTTGAGTGACCCTGACCTGGGTCTGAGATAAAGCTCTCCGTCACACTCACATGAGCAAGCTCACTAGAGCCCAAGGCATATCTGAGAGATATTTCTGTAATTAATAGTTTACTGAGCATTTCCTGCCAATTAGCTAGGCTTTTGCAGCATGCTTGTGGAATAGTTAAATAGTATTTATTACAAGGTGGCAAGGGCTACAATAAAGTATCTCCAAAAAGGATTTTTGGATAATAGGGAAGGATTTGCTTTGATGACTTTCAGGACTTTTTGTAAATGAGAATGAGATTTTGTTTTCTATGCAAGACTGTGCACGTATAATGGAACAGCTCACAGCGACTCACGATGGTGCCCTCGTGCCTGTCCTGAAACGACTGTAAATGATGCCAGAGTGTTCAATCAAGCTGATCTTCCCTGCTCTTTCTAACACGAGCCATCTGGCTCTGTAGCCCCTGTGCAGAGCATGACCAGCCAGCTGGCCATCTGCACAGCTCGGCTCCCTTGCCCCAGGCTTCCCTCTGCAACCAGCCTCCCCGGGGCTTTGAAGCTGCTCACATCTCCATGAAGCTCTAGCTCTTTCTGTCATTGAACTCTTACAAAAGGGGAGGAAAGTAAAGATGATAGTAAAGTTGCTGTTAGTAAGGGGGAGCCAAGTGCTCAACTGGCGTAGTCTTGCCTATTTGCACTAAAAACAATGTGTTTTTGATAGAAAATGGTTCCTCAGTTGAGAGCCTTTAAGTTTAGAAAGTCACTTGAGACCCCTTCCTTCCCAAACAAAGAATTTCTGAAGAAATCAAAGAGAATCTTGCTAAAATGGGAACAACTGGTAGCAGCTCCATGGACCCTTGGCCCGTGCCTGTCCCCGTGTCGAGAGCAGCTGCGCGATCGCGAGCCAGACGCAGAGCCCAGCTCAGTGGCACCTGCTGGCGAACAGGGTCTGTCCTGGCTCTTCCACAATGGCATTCGTCACATATTTTAGATTTCTCTGCAAGCCTGAGCTACAGCTGCAGGAGGAGCGTCTTCCCTTCCTCTCCTTGGCAAAGGAGCACAGCATCCGTGGGGCAGGCGTCACTGAGGTCGCGGCAGCAGCAGGGTCTCTGTAAGCAGCAGCTCGGTCTGGAGAGCAGTGGTTTTGGCCAAGAGCCTGAAGGGGGGGAATCATGTGCCACAGCTTTGAAGAACAGAGTAACAGGGAGAGGATGGGACATATCTGGCCGTGAAAGGCACTCTGCAGGCATTGGAAATAATCCTTAATAACTCAGGGAAAGGTGCAGCTGAGCCTTTCATTGAAGAGCAGTGAGAATTGTAAAAATTGCTTAGTCCTGCTTTTGCCGGCTTTTCTTTCACATTGACATCCCTTTCCCAGGCTGGGCTGCTGGACTAATCATTGTTGACTCACTTAATTTGTGTGCTCAGCAGACTAACAGGATGGAAACTGTGCCACGAGCAGTGCTTGCTGCTATCATCCCATTTTCCATGGGGTGAGTAACGCTGGTAACTGGATGCAGAAGGATTTGGTGCGTTATTTCCTTGTACTGAAAATCTGTCTAATTTGCCCTTTTCTCAGGCCTCCTTTCATTTTTATTGCAGCTCTGCTGCTATTTTCAAGGTTTGGGTTAATAGGATAGAATAGGTTTTTGTCACTGTGACTTTCTTATTGTTCTTTATTTGTGTGACACTGAACATGATTTCAAAGGGCTGCATGAGTAGACACAGGTCCCGCTTACAGAAACAGACTTTAGATTAGAATGACCGTGATCCTACAGGCACTTGGGTTGTGCTGTGCTTGTTCCCCTTCACCTCTGCAGATTGTTCTCAGGAGTTGATGTTGTTTGTACTGGTTTTCTGTAACAAAATGCCCCGAATATGGCCTTTGAAGGAAGATAGAGGGTAATTAGGAGGGGATTTAAAAGGTTTCATCAGGAATCTTCTAAAGCCCTTGAGTCTTTAAGGAGTGTTAATACCAAGGAAATTCAGTGCCTTTTGTGCTCTTGAGGCCAGCGCATGCTTCTGAAATCCCCCTTAATTCTGCTTGGGGTCACTCACTGTTATTTTGGTGCATGTTGGTCCCTGCTCTGCCCTCTTGTTTTGCCTTGCTCCGGAACATATTTCCACCAACCCGTGCTGCTTGGAGCAAACCACAGGTGCCTTCAGGTCTTCTCCCTATTGCAACCTTAGATTTCTGTGGGCATCTGACCAGGCAACCTTGATGCACTAGATCTGTGAGCCACGGCGCCTGCTCCGAGTTGGTGGAACTGGGAGTCTAAGTAGGCTGCTCTCCCACGTTCCACCCTGAGTACAATCCCTGGCCAAAAGGAGTTCATTTTGAGTGTTTCTTATTCTGGGATGTCTGTCACTTCTTCAAGTTACTGGACAAGGGAACAGCTTGATAGGAGCTATTAGGTGCTCAGCAGATTGGGAATGTTTATTTAGGAACCATAACTATGGCGTTAAGAACTTGGCTGTATCAGGTCTGATTGCAGACTTTTGTTTCTTAAAATCTAGTTTATGATATGCTATCTGGTGGGTTATGATGCTTTAAGAAGATCTCATTAAGGATGAACTCTTAATCCCTCTGAAGCCCATAATGACATTGATGTTGTTTCTCAGCCAGCCTGTGAATCACTAGCTTTGATGTAAACTGGGCAGAAACTGCTCCAAATAGCAACTGGCTGTTCACAAGTTGCATTTCCTGACCCTGCTGAGGGCAGTAGTAGGAATGAGCCAGGAAATACTCTTTTTTTTTTTTCCTTCCCTTTTTGGTTGCTGCTATTTGAAAAAGAACCTTGCTGTAGTAGCATGTAGCCAAGTTCCATCTCAAGCAGTGAATTTCAGAGCTGTTCAGAGTTAGTCTGAGTCTAGAAACTACCACGTGTAGAGTCGCTGGACCTATTTTTCTTTGGATTTGCTTGCAGCTGTGTGCAAAAAGTGCAGAATCCACTCAGAAAGCGTTGTGCATAGCTTTAAATGACTGCAGATGGATGGGGAGAAAATAATGTGGCTCCATGTCTCTCTATGGAAGACAAGGAGTTTGATGCAATTTGTGTTTTTGCTTTTGCTAAACCCAGGGGTCTTGTCACGTTGGTTTGGGAGATTGATACTTACTTTGACGCTCTCTCCCTCCAGGAATATTGTGGTTTGAGAAAGAAAATAATATTGCCAGGGAAAGGACGGAATGAAACAGATTATCCTGCAGCTGTTGATAAGGGGTATCTTAGGAACATCTGAATTCTTTAATAGATAAAGTAATGATTGTTGTCCTCTAATCGAAACAATTTGTCTTTTCCCTCAGCTTCCAGCCTCCCAATCGTGCTTCCCTATATTTTTTCTTTTTTTTTTCTTTTTTTTTCTTTTTTTTTTTTAACAGCAGCGAAACAGGTCTGCAGCGATTTGATGTTTATGAAGTGGTCCAATCAAAGCTTCTCTTCTGGGCAGGAGCAAATAAATTCATCAAGCAATTGATGCTTTTGCACTGCTGTTATGATAAATGTTGCCATCAATTACAGCAGAGCGCTCAGCCTGTGAGGAGCAGCGCTAGGAGCGTCGCTGCCTGACAGGAATGACAACAAGACAACGTGCGTTGCCCCTCTCTACGCTTTGTATTCATAAACACAGCTCCCCAATTATACTAATTTGTTTGCTTGGATGAGGCAATAGCTCAAGAAATGTTTTTAGTTAACACCAGAGCATAATAATACACATTAATATTTTGGCAAACGTGGCGTGATTGTCTGCTCTGAGGCAGAGTTGGCCACACCAAGAGCTCGCGCGCAGCGGCAGGGACATCGCAGCTGCTCGGGCTGTCGCAGCGTGGTGACACCGAGCGTGCGGCTGGCGGGAGCTCCGTGCAGCCCTGCCGAACGCAGGGCCGGCTCCTGCTGCTCCAATTGACTTGAATTGAACACCTTGGGGAAAAAGGACTGGTGCCAGCGCTGGAGTTGCTTGCTTCATTGCTGCGTTTTGAAGAGGAGGCTGTAGCAGGTAGTTTCCAGAACATTAACTGCTGTTTCACTTGAGGCCTGGCAATAATAAGATAGAAAGTGAATTTTGCTCAATTTCTACATTGGACTCGGTTTCTTGTCTCTCTTCTTGCTACATGCCTGGTGGGATATGATAATAAAACAAAAGTTTCACTCTAAGGAGGTGAAAAGCAATCTAGCAGATAGCACAAGGTAAAATCTAAAGTATTTTTAACTTTATTGAAGACATTCTTTGATCGCAAGCTGTGAAGATGTGTTGCATGCATTGAAGGAAATTAATTCTACAGTGAGTTCTGGTTTCTCCTTAGAAATTATTAAAAAGTAAGCAGCTTTTCAGAAGTGGAGACTGCCTCCTAAAATATCTAGACACAGGTGCATTTTAAGGCTCCAGGTAGAAATAAACACACAACAAATGCTGCTTCTGACCAGAGTTTTCATACGAAGAAATAAGATCACCCTGTCTTATTTCTCATTCTGACAGATGAATTTTGAAATAGAACAGGCATGTGGAAACCCTTTGTCAATGCGTGGTGCAGACTCTGTCCTGAGCCTGTTTGCTCTGCGCGGCTTTTTACCAAGTGGTCGGCAGTTCGTGTCCCCGCGTCTCGTGTCAGATCAGTGCGCGCTGCCAACCAGCCACGGTAGTGACTTGAAGAAAGTTTTAAAAAGTTCCAGTTATGAAACTGAGAATGTGGTAGTGTGATCTGCATTTCACCTATCACCCGCTCAGCAATATACTGGAATTCATGGTTTATAGTGCTTTATGGGTCATTGTAGCGCTGCATGGGTCATAGTCACTGAAGCACAAACTGTGAAAACGCAGCATGCAGCTTCCTTGAGCACCGAGCGTGCTCTGCAATCTGCAGGAAGGGCTGCAAGACCCTGTGCTACAGTCTGAGGCAAACAATTGTGCAAGGATTTTACCCAACAATTACAGACGTGAGGACGGCTGTGCTAATAGCACCCAGACAGAAGCTCACTGCAAGATAAGAAATGGGCCTCAGGCCCCACCGCAGTTGATTTCCTGTGGCAAAAGGATTTTATCTTGGTAGCATTTCCTTTTTTCCAAGCAGGTATCTACCTCCTTATCAAGAGCTTAAGATTTACTCTTAGCAGATTTCTAGGTTTCCGAAGCAGATGTTCTTTTTTATGTGTGTGTTGAAAGTTGAAGACTGGTTGTTGGTGTCAACTCTGTGGTTCTGGGGCAGCTTCTTTATCTGCCATCACACGCGCAAGTAGATGCAATTATTTCACTGCCAGCATGGAAAGGATTTCTTGATTCCTGGAAATCTCAGGTGTTACGATGATGGATTTGAGGACTCAGAAATTTAATGAGACCTTATGTGTGAATTTCACACTCCCCTTACTTTCTGCTCTCTCTAAACTTGATCTAGCAAAAAGCTTTGATAAATACCAGATGTTGAAGCTAAGTTCAACACTGCTTTTTATTGTCTTTCAGAAAATCAGATTCACTCTTTCTAGAAGTGCTAAACTACCTTTTTAAAAGAAACTTTATTTGAAAGGAGTCCAAAGTAAAATATTGAAAGAAGGAGAGTGGGAGCCAATTTGCCACATTCTGCTTGATCTTTCGTGTCTATGTGAGCTGTATATTTCTGTGCAATGTGCAATGCAGCTTTAAGTTTACAGTGCAGTGGAATATGGCCCTAGCCGGTACGTCAGCGTGTGGATCCCTCGCCTGACCGTTACTGGCAGCTCCTCGGGGAGGAAGGGAGCAGGAGAAAGAGCTGTTCGGACGCAGGGCGACACTGCGTCCCTCCTGCGCCGCTCGCGGGCTGCTCTGCAAAGGGAGTCGGGTGGGTAACGGAAAAGGTGTTTAGAATTTCCAGCTGACGACAAATGACAAGTTAGCAGGGAGCATAAAGCAGAAGCTACCGTACATTTTGTCACTCTGATACCCTTTGTTAGACTACAGACAAAAGTCGGCTTTGACTTGAGACTGCAGGAGAATGCAAGATGCGCGTCTGCAAAGATGGAACGTATTGATCTTCCCTTTATCTCTTCAAAGCATTCTGCTTTTGTCAAGCGTTCCTATTTTTAAATAGCATAATGTCCCTGTTTTCTGATATTTTTCTGCATTTCAATACACCTTTTTTAGGGAACTGCTACATTAATGCTTTCTGTGATCATACTGTTTTGTTCTAAGTATTTTTGAGTAAGGAGAGGTGCCTACGTTACAAACATATGCAGTAAAAGAAGTTATCTTTATAGTGAGCTAATAAAAATGAGTCAATTTCTAGCCTGGCGTGAAAGCACATGGCTTCATGTCCTTCAATGAAGATTGATTTATATGAACTAAGCTTCTTTCTTACTAGACCGTAAAAAAATGAGAGTGCCTTAATTTGAAGTTTGTTGGGTCCTGTTCTCTCTATAAAGAAAGACTTCAATAAGGAGACTGGAGATATACAAGTAACAGGTCTTTTTGGTTTGTCGACCAAACTAAAGCAATTGCAAAGAGAAGCATCCAGACCCAAAATACATTCTTTTAGCAAAGCTTTTCATTTCAGGAAAAAAGCAAGATGTTTAATGACAGAACTGAACTCACTCATGTGAGCGTGTTGTTTAGAAATGTAAAATCAAGGGAGTGGAAACGAAGTATTGAAACAAAATACTGCAACTTTTAAATAGTTTATTTTGAACCAAACTGTCCTCAACTACAGTACGTAATCCATGTGGTTTTGGTTGTCTACACTATGTTTTTTAATGAGTGAAATCATCTCCCAGGTCACCTGAGACCTTTGTCTTTCCATGTCTTGAGCATAGAGTGTCCCTGAGCTGCCGTTGCCCTGTTCTGGCAACATGTGAAGGTACCACTGGAGAATTTCCACAATACAGGAATTCCTAACACTTTCTAATAAAATACAGTGGTGTAACGTGATAATACGTGCAGAATCATTATTCAAGGTGCAAACCTTAAGAAAAAAATCTTGGCTTGTTTTCAGTGAGGAAAGAGTTGAATCTGTCCCATGTCTGGAAATTTAATTCTTTTCTTCTTTGATTTATAGCATCTGTGGATTAAGTACAGTTGACTTACCTGACTTGACGCATCAAACAAGAAGTGCTCGACACGCGGTAAGAGCGTTGCAATCTCAAATACAAATGCTTTGTACTCGCACAGTGCACAGGGCTGTCACCCAGGGTCCTGTTGGCACACCATATGACACAAGCCCATTTGGTGAGGCTGGTAGCCACGTAGGGTCGTACCGCTGTGTTGGCTGGGGGACAGCGACCAGCGATGAGCAACAAAAACAGACTTGCAAGTGCCAAATGCTTCCCTGTTCTTCACAAGTTTTGCTTCTGAAAATAAGTTAACTGGACTGTAGCTATTCTGGGAATAATAGATGTGACAATGGGACACATTTATTCATCTGAAGACTAAAGGAATTTACTAGATGTGCAAGATCAGAGCTTGGGTCTTTTCTTTTTCTTCTCTCCCTTCCACTGCCTCCTTTTTTGACTGTAGTCTTTTCTTTCAATCAGATTCTAGAAGTTTTTGTTTCTCTTCTAATCATATGAGTTGCTTCATGAAAGCAAGAATAAATGGAGTGCCTCAAGCTTTTTGTCTGAAAATTTTTCACAGTTGTTAAAGGAACTAATAAAAGTGTACTGTAGTTATTTCTTCAAGAAGGAAGAGTTGAGGCTTTGCATTTTGAAATACCTTTTTATTTCTATCAGTGATAGAAGATTCAGAGGTCTAGAGGTTTGTCAGAAATTGTGCAATTGCTTTTTTTCTTAATTTTACTTCAGAAAATGGGGATTTGCCCTTAAATCAGGCAAGTATTTTGGGAAGTCTGTGTGTTTTGTATTCAGATTTACTACATGTTTTCTCTAATTCCAGTGCTACCTTAAAATGCTGTCTGTCATTTTGATGGTCCATTTGATACCGTAGTAAAGTTACTTATGGGTATTCAGTAACATGCTAGTTCCACTCCTACCCTGTGCTAGAAGAACCCATAGCAAGAGAAAGATTCCTATTCTGTCATACCTCCAGCATAATCTTTCCTTCAAATTTTCTGTAAATTTTCTGTAAATCTATGTAAAAGAGATGTAGACTCCTTTGGGTCCCCTTGCATGAAAGACTGGAACAGCTTTTCGTTTTGCTGTGATGAAATGGAAAGTTTGCTGCACCCAGAGATTGTTCTTCTGCCGCTGAAGTCAGCACAGAGCTTAGGGCTATATCCTGAGCTGCGGGAAACTGGCGCAGCTCCATTTACACTTGTAGGATCAGGCCATAGTATGAAAACAAATGCTAGAGGCATTTTAGAAAGACACGAACCTTGGGAGTTATTTGTGAATATCAACATTAATATTAAATTAAGTGAAAATGAAAAAGTGAAGAAATTAGCATGAAAGAGCAGAAGAACTGCAAGAAACAAACAAAACATTACTTTTTAATTGGGTTGTGTATTTTCTAATTCCCTTTTCTAATCCACTATAAGCAGCTGGCTTGTGACAATATATTCCCCAAAGAATATGCAATTTTCCTCTAACGTACCAAAGTATGTCCATCATGGCAGTGTTTAGTGTCTTAGCTATTAGCTGTAGATTTTTTTTTCCCTAAAAACAAAGGCGTCTTTCCTTTTCTCTGTGCTGCAGCCCCAAACCCCCAAATTCCCATTCAGTAAAGAATTCATATAATGCTGGATTATCTATTGTAGGATTTACTGTGGTTTAGTGGAGAGGATAGACAGGCATTCAGTTACTCCCTTATCATTTTAAGACAGTATCAGATTTGCTACCATGTTTCACAACTCGGAGATTTTGAAGGACAAAAAGTGGATAAAAGGTTTGCTCTTGCCAATTGCAACTTACTGCAACTTCTTAAGACCTGCTTATCCTATAGCTATGGGACTTGAATGCTTTCTTTGCTAAGGAGATTTCCCGAGGTGGATCTGTGCCCTTTTGGTGGTGTTCAATAACACTGCTGGTTCTCAGGCTGAGATTTAATGCTGATATTGCATTGCACCTCGGGCGTCGTTCTTATGGCACACGGTTCTCCGGTGGTTTAGGATATACTGGTAAAGCAGATGGCGTATTAGCAACATCCTGCCTTTCCTTCTGACCTGAGGGTGATGTTTCCAAGGCTGCAGAGCATTAAGGCCTTAGCAGCTACTGCAGTACAATTTTGATGATATCTCCTTCATTTTTTTTGTGAATGCTTGACTCAGCCAAGACCTTCTTGCTCAAACAAATTGCCCATGGTAGTGGGCAAATGAGATTATTTTTTGTGGTAACTATCAAACAGGAAATAGATGTGGGGGAAAATGACCACAAGTCATGTTCCTTAGGCTTCGCAGAAATAGCTTCAAATCTCCAGGCAACAACACAGGCATATGACGTCCAAATAATTTTTGTCTTCCTGCACCCACATCTGTTCTAAGCCTGTAAAAATATGAAGCTCTCACGGGCCTCATCTAACCTGACTTTTTATCTTCAGCAGCAGGAACCCAGATATATTGTATATTGCATAATCTGTTGGCCAAGAGGCCAGGCATTTCCTAATTGAAAGCTCATTACACAGCATTTCAGTTTTGCCCACAGAAATATGACTCTGTTGGTACTCCAAATTAAATAATTGTATCCCGCTGTAATCCCTGGAAGTACTCACTGCTGTCACTAATACCTGCCACGATGTGAGCACCTTACGCACAGTTGCTCTTCTGTCAACTACAGTTAAAGAAGAATCTTCTCATGGCCCTTAAACTGCACATTCAGACAAGTGTGCAATGGAGGAACAGGGTGATGGAAAACGTGACGCATGTTGTGTTTGCCGGTGAAATTATGCTTTGTTTGAGACGACTTTGGGATATGTTTGTCCTAGTGTCATCATCACAGTTGTCTACAGTATGTTTCTGAAAGCAGGTAAGGGTAGGAGTAAAATAGTATAGGCTCATGGAATCTGCTACAGATCTTTCCTAAAATGAAGGGTTTCTGTGTTAAGTCAGATTCAGTACTGCTTGTTCAATTTTCTTGTCTGAATTTATATTAGTGCTGCGCACAATTATTGGCAATTACCTCAATTTACATGTTCAATGCAGAGGAATTTCTGAGCACTAAATCTGGTCTTTCTATCCAGCTCTTCCAATTGCATTAGTATTGCAGTGTTTCACAGCAGTATTCGCTTATCTAATTTTAGAGTAGGCTATTTTAAGAGTTATCTGATGTCATACATGGAGAGAATGTTATAAAGATGCAGTATTCTTATCACTGCTGGTTGTTACTATTTGTCTTGACTATATCTTTTATGGAAGTTTCTCATCATCCCAGTCAAGATCAGGGTTCCATTCTAGATAAATGTTCCCTTGAAACGGTGCGAACAAAAGGTTTGGACAAGAGCCACAGAGAAAAAGGGGGATGAGGAAGGAACGGGCTGAAAAATAAAGCAACAGAAAGAATTTGCTAGTAGTCAGGAGCTGGACCCATGACCAGCCAAAGCCAGTGAAGCTTCACACTGCTGTCACATTGCTGGATCAATGTGACATTCTTTTACCCCATTCTGTCATTTGTTTTGGTTCACAGGGGAAAGCATTTCATCCCAAATCCTCCTCTACCAAATCCCGCCCATTTCTGGAGTACCTCAGAAAGTCCCTGTAGGTTGAGAGCCTTGGATATTTTAGATAGAGACACATCAGTGAAAATTGAGATTTTTATCCTCTATCCTCTATCCTTGCTTTTATCCTCTATTTTCTATTCAGTCTACTGTAGATTGTATTAAGTCCATTAGACTCCTCTAAATTATCCTCCGCACCTCCAGTTTCACCTTGCCCTAGCCCCATTCGTGCTAGTTTTGTCTTTCCTTTGTTCAGGAAGTTAAAGTATTTCATGTGATGGACAACTGTTGTTTCAAGAGCATTCCCCTAACCTTTTGCCAAAGGTTTAATAACCTAAGTCTGTTGCCCAGGTATCCTTGAGTATTTACTCTGGCAAGGCATCATACTAATTATATTGGACAGTGCATGCTAACAAGCAGCAATGCTTGCTTAGTGTAACATTGTCTTGTTAAACATCTGGTGAAACCCCCATATTTTAACTCAGTATAGTCACATGCCAACCTCTGTCAACATTTCTTCATCCCATAGGAGTGGAAGGGAATAACCAGCACCAGCAAAACCATTGCTGTGCTCTGGGCAGCCTGCACTGTGCTTGATGCTCATCTTTGGTTTATGTAAATCAAAAGCAACTTCACGGATATTAAAGAATTTAGTGTCATGAAATTGCTGTGAGCCGGTACAATTGGACACATGCTGAGTGTTTTATATAATAATGAATAATATAAAGCAAACTACAGACCTGATTCTTTACATTTCACGCTGTCTTTATACTAGTGGAATGTGATCAGACCTTTACAGATGATATTAATGTCTGTACTTGGGAGAATCAGAGCACAGACCTAAAATATCTCTCTGTTTAGTGTAAGCACAGTAAGTGATCAGTATCAGGGATAAAATATCATAATGCAGTGAGCAAAGACATATCCTGAAATGTGCATGAGCCTGGTCAGAGGCTGTGAGGCTGCAGTTTAACTATAGTGGGTTTCGAGAGAAATACTTTCCCCTTTAAATAAATAAATATATAAACAAATGTAGCTCTTCAGCCTCATAGCCCAGAGCAAGCTTAATTAAAAGGAAAAATGCTCTCTCTATCTGCTCGCCATAGAATTAATGAATAATAGAGAATGTCTTCCCAGCATCAGCAGCTAAAAGGGTTCTGAGTTATGTGTGCACAGCCGGCCTGTGTGCGCCTGCATCATCCTCCCCGCGCTGTCCTCTTGGTGCCTGATTACACGTCTGTAAGTTTTCCATATTTTTCTCATTTTGGATTGTTTTTTAGTTGTTTTCAAGCTGCATGCAATTCCTAAATCATTTGACATGAATGTTAATAAGAGCAAATTCTGCCACTTCCTTCATGGCAAACTGTCCCCATTTTTCCAATGGAGAAATCAAGAAGTCACGCAGCTTCAAAGAGGAGACAGTTTAGCAGGTTCTTTAAGCATTTGGATAGTCCAATATAGTCTTAAGCGTTCTTTTCCTACCAACTGGCTCATTTTCAAACACATTAAAAAAAAAGAAAGAAAAACATAACTCTAAAACTTTGTTTTGACTTTGTCCTTTATTAGGAATATTTGGGAGCTCAACTCTACTAGATGAGTTATGTTTAGTCATCCTACTTCCATCTGTTAAGGCTTCTCACTGGCGTAGTTTCCAGGATGGAATTTCACCATACATCACTCTCTATCTTTTTTTCTTTATGATATTTTTAAGAAACATTGAAGTCTTTAATGCTAGAGATGGTATTAAAGCCAAAATGGTTTGGTTTCTATTTAAACTTTCTGAACAACTCTGTTTAAAGCAGATACAAACTGTACTAAATGTTTTTATTACTCACACATGCAGTGTCCCTGTGAAAAACATCGTACATCAGAAACAGCAGTGATTCTTCAAGTTTGCCCAGCGACAAGCTACCATATAACTAGTCTTTGCTAAAAATGTCAATGTCAACTTTATTTGCTGAAACATGTCTTCTACTTTCAAGCTGCCAGTTATTGTTTAAAAATAAATCGAATCTAAAAATCTCATTATTTTTATTGTTTAAAGCCAGCATTGGGTGCAGGTTTTGGGGTCAGAAGGTAACAATACTAATTTACCCCTGTGCTACTGCACTTAGAATATTTAATCTCTTATGACTTTGACGTGGTGACTGGCTGCGTTTCTTAATTTTATTGTGACAATTTTGCTAGAAGGCCGTGCATCCCTTAACAATGTGCATTGAGCCACAAACAAGTAAGTAAATGAATATTCTATGATGCTCTCTACCTACGAGTGGATCAGCTTGGGCAAATAGATGCAGAAGCCCCTAAGCCTGGGCTGAATCTGACTGCGGTGGTGACAGCCGAACATGAGCACATGCTACTGCATTCAGTCACTCCCGTTCCATCTCCAGCAGCGTCTTCTGAACTTTTCTAGGCCAGGGATAACATTCAGCTTTTCCATAGCCTTTGAGTTGGAGCTCAGAGCTTCCCACCGCATTTGCTCCTCCATGGGGTGCAAAGTAGTCCACTGGTTATTTGAGTGCCAGCGGAGAATGGTTTTGTTCAACATTTACCTGAGGAAACCAACTTTTTCTTCTCAGTCCTTTCAGAAAATAGACTCCTACTGCAAAGGACAGCTATATTAAAAACATGCCTCAATATAAAACTTTATGCGAGCTGTAGCTTCTGCCTAAGAGTATTTAGTGCAAGAAATGGCTGAA
Organism: Crypturellus tataupa; assembly: GCA_034781795.1. Classification (NCBI taxonomy): domain Eukaryota; kingdom Metazoa; phylum Chordata; class Aves; order Tinamiformes; family Tinamidae; genus Crypturellus; species Crypturellus tataupa. The sequence continues at coordinate 2,713,073 of JAWLRI010000869.1, forward strand.
AATTCTGTTACCATGAGGTTTTCTGTTTAAGAATAGAGATGGAAATAGGACAAGTGGGTTCTAAGGAAGAGCTTGAAGTTGTAGCTCATAGGTGTCAGTTGACAAATAGAGCCCAAGGCTGATTTGTTCCTGAAATTATGGTTCCATTTAGGAACCAAAACAGTGTCATTAAAACAGCAGTCTCTGCCTCAAAGACTCTACAAAGTCAGAGAGCAGGGATAACTGCAGCAGAAAAGAGAACATGTGGAACCAGGAGAGAATACTGGTCAGTACAGAAAGCAAAAGCTTGAGCATACAAATGCCCTAGCCGTTGTTTAGCTTTCTGTAAGCTTTCTAGCAATGGTGATAGGTAAAAATGGATCTCAAAGTGGATAATCAAGTAATTTCTGTTTCTGTAATAGTTGGATATTGAATTATCTTTATATATCTCTTGCACATTTGTTTTCTTTGCTAGAACTCTTGTAGAATCTGCCTTTGAAAAATTCTTAGATTTATTGCCAGTGTTTCTGCCTTATCACAATACCTCCGTGATCTGCTTTACCATTAAGTTATGATGGTTATCAAAGAGGGGGCGATCTCAGTGCACCCTTGCCAGAAGGTCCTTACCAGCTTCCCTGTGTGGGGCATGGGCTGAGCGGGACTTGCGCTGCCCTTTGTGGGTGATCGAGTCCTCGGGCATTTTTTCTGTTGGAGTCCTTGGGGATCACATACAGAAAAATGAATGTAAGATCCCACAAATGATCTCTGATCACAGTGAATGCTGATGATCCTCTCTAAAATATAGCAGGAATTGGCAGTAGAAAATGGATAGAGAACTAGGCTGCTGGATTTTAAAAAGGTAGGAGCTGCACTCATTCTTATTAAAATTGGTGAGAGCTGTAATGTTTATAAATTAGAGTCTTGTAAAATGTAAGCATGTGGGTTGAATATTTTACTCTTGGTAGTTATTTATATTCTGTTTTTACAATGACAGGTTTATTGTCTTTTTTAATGCATCTTCACATAATTGTTGAGTTTAATCTGTATTAATGTACAGATTTTTACAGTGTGGTCATCAGCACAATATCACAAACATGAAAGCAGCAGATCTGTGTATGATTGTGCTGTGTATTATAAATCCTCTCTGCAGAGTCAGCCTGTAGTTTTGGTACAATGTGAGGAATATGTGGGTAGTGCATCGTTATCACAGCCACAGGCGCTAGAACTCAGCACGGTCTGTGTGTTTGAAGAACTGACCTCCTGTACCAGCGAGAATTGCTGCATGGGAAAGGCCCCAAAGTTCAGTTTTGGAAACTTCTCTGTAACCTTAATAATAGATTACAGAAAGAGGGTGGAAATAATGATGAAACTTACTACTGCTAAAATTAAAAGGATATATATAAAGCTAAGTAATTTCTGAAACATATGCTGAGACGCTGAGATAAATCATTGCATTTAGAAACATCCTCAAGATGAAGTTAAAATTTGGCACCCTAAGGCTAGACTTGTGAATACTTAATTCCTGATGTTGTGCATAATGCTCTGGGTACGGCCAGTGGTTACGGATGAGAGTCTCCGCACACTGCAGTTGTGACCCCCATGATAAAAGCTGTAATTAGTTTGGCAGAGAAGTTGTCTCTGTAAATACATTTATCTTGCTTGAAACCATGGCACATTGTCTTGTCATTTTGCTGAAAGTAAAGCAGAGAGATTACATTATTGTGTGCGCGGGAGCTGCCAGGATGTTACAGAAAGGGCTGTTTGGTCACCATATACCTCTACTCCCTGACCAGTGCTCAGTGTTCCCTGTGTGCTATCACCATACCTCAGCCTGCTGTGAGTTCTGGTCTTCCAGGCTTTTACCACAATGAGACGGATGCCAAGTTAGGGCTTGCTTTCCTTGCCCTTCAAGACACCAGGCTGCAGTACTTTTGTAGTAACTATAAGAAGCATTTGGTGACTGGGGATGAACTCCAAAGTCTACACACCAACACAAGCAGAGGGACACCTCCAGCTCTAGGCACTCAGCAGTGTCTCCAGAAGGAGCTGATTGACTCTTGGGTTTCTTATGACACTGTTGTGTGTTCTCTTCTCCAAAGCTGCAGTAGAGGAGATTAGAGCATCCTTGGAAGCATCACAAATGTAAGAGAGTTGAGGCTGCCTTACCTCTATCTTAACTCACTAGCTTTAGCAAATGGATTTGTTCAGATCTTTTCTTGGGGAGTCTGTTGGAAATCTGGTAAGAAAAGGGCTGTATAAATACTAGTTTGCAATTGCTTGATGTGTTGCAATGCCTCATTGCTACAGGATGAGGGCCTCATTTCTGTACATCTGTGTGATTTAAGAGAGATCGTAGACTTTGATCTGTTTTTGTTGCTGTTTTCTTCCAAGTAAGTACTATTTAAAATAGAAAATACTAGAATGTATAAATCTCCTAAGCAGTGCATTAGTAAATGCAGTTGGGTTTTCATTATGAAATAGTAAGTGATGTTAATGTAAATGAATAACTACAGCCGCAATCTACAGCTACAAAAGATCACTGACATATTTTTTCTCCTGCATTTTTTCCCTTTAACAGTAGTGTTCAAATATTTTAAACATCAAAGTTGTCCTTTCTGCGCATTATTCATTCATGCAAATGTCTCATATTGTGCAACAGAATGATGTAAAAAGTATGTCTCTTTGGATATGGTAAATCAATCTTCTTACTTCCTTTTAAAGAAATAGATGGGAATGATTTTTGTGATTATTAATTTAATTCAGTATCTTCTTGCTTTTCAACCTAATGTTTTTAAGATTTAGAAATGTTCAAACAACTTTTCAGTCAACCTCTATTTCTCTTGCCACCCTCCAACAGTAAAATCTTACTTTATTTTGTCAACAAGTCAAGTCCCTTATCTCTTTAAAGGGCCTCTAAAAATGAAATCCTACAGCAAAACCTCCTTAAAAAAAAAATGATTCTGTAAGCTATGTTCCCACCATCCTGGGGGCTGCACAACAGAAGGGTGGTGATGCCAAGGATGCTGCTGTACCTAAACAGAGATGGTACTTCACAGGGAGAGTTCACCACGGTTATCTTCCCACCCACTTAAACTTGGGAAGTATCTAGATGATGATGAGCATCTTGGTCATACTCAGTTGCCACACAGTCTACAGTTTCCACTATTTGCTAGAAGTTCTAGTTCCTCTATACTTGTTGAGGTTAAGGTCATTCTTAACTCCAGATTACAGTATGAGTAATAATCTTATTAGTAGAATTACTAAAACAAAAGGAGTTTGCATGTGTGTGAGAGAAAAAGAAGGTAGAAAGTAAGTTTGGGATGGATCCTGGCACTGTCTAATGGTTGTTCAGTTGATTTGGGGCAAGTTACCAAAGCCTTGTGCGTTTGTTCCCCCTTTAAAGGGCAATCAGAGCATGTTGATACATTCTCAATGAAGTATATTCATTGGAAACCAGAAGTTGCATGTATTGATTTTGGTCAAGTTTTCTTCTGGCCGTAGAAGCCTAAAAAATTGGAACCTGACCCTTTTGTGCAGGAAGCAGTGGTTTCAACTCCATCCTGTTCGTGTGACAATAATTCAAAGCTTTTTGGTTTTGTTCCAATGCAAAATGAAAATACATTTTCTGACCTTGAAAGTTCTCCTAAAACACTACTGCCATCCTTCAGTCAGCTCTAGTAGTATGTCCTTTGTGAATTGCTTTGAGATTTTTCAATAAGTGACGTTTAAGAGCACCTATTACTTGAATGGAGTTAGGGTGATAAGGTTGCAGCCATATAAACATATTCTCCAGCTCTCCTCTACACATTGTAGACTGTCGTAAGCTTACTGCTTACGAACATTTGCTTAGCAAAAGTAAATAACTATTTCACCTAAATCACTTCATGGATGAAATGATAATTTTTGAAAGAACTCGTTTAAGGCTGAGGTGATATGAAAAAGTCGTGAAACCTTGGTAAACTTTCTGCTATAGTTGATGGTGTTTTCCAACTCCTGGGATAATTTGCAAGCTGGCGTGTCAGAATCCAAGCTGAATGCTTGCAGCCAGCTTGTAAACTGGTCTAATAGGCTCTTAACCATATCAAGACCAGCAGGTGTTGCTATAATATATTAAATGCTATGGAGACATCTAATAATCTACACTTGAGTATTAGTTCAATACATTTTCTTAAATCAAATTGATATTTTCTAGGAAAATGTAATACTGTGATAGATTTGCAACATGAATGCTACCGAAACGTTCAAAACAATAGAAAATTGTGGGTTCAGAGCTGCTTCTGCTGGAATTTTCTGCTGAGTTTTGCTACTGCTTCAGTGAAAGAAAATTTGACCTTGCATTTAAGCATCATTTGACAATTGAGTGTATTTAAGAATAAACAGTACTGCTGAGAGCAGCCAAATCTTAGGCAGATGTTAGAAGTATGGAGATGTTAGAGAAGCTACTGAAACCCAGGGCCTCTCTTGAGAGAGATGAGATTAGATTATGATGAAATTGTGATCTGATGAAATTGTGATCTGATGAAATTGTGCTGCCCTGCTGCTCCCCACAGTGCCCAAGGTCTGAGGTGATGCCCCAAGGACAAGGACAGTGTCCTCCGAGGCAGCTGCACCGATAGCAGCCTCAAGGGCCTTGCAGAGGCTGAAGAACAGGCAGGGCAGCAGCAGTGGGATCTGTCCCCAAGGAACTCGGAGTAGATATTTCTAGGGCAGAGAAAACTCAGGGAGGCTGTGACTTTTGCTGGGTTTTGAGCTCAGCAGCTCCTGAGATTCAAGAGGGAGACACAAAGGCGTAAAAATCCCACATCCAGGAGAATAGTCTGGTATAAAGGGAGGTGGCATGCAAAGAAGGGCCACCTTAACTCTACTTTGTGTCTATAGGTAAATAGCTGAGGGCTCATGTTTGCTCTTCAGCACTCGCTGGGTGTGTGTTTGACCATAAGGACCTGGGCTGCTTTTCTCCACCTTGTGCGCTTGGCAAGACTTCCCCCTTGGCTGGAGGAGCTCCTGGTCGTGTCAGTGCCAGGTTGGGGGGTCATGGCCCCGTGTTGTGCGTGTGGCTGTGGGGACCCCCGCCCCGGGCACACGCCTTGCACCCCTCCTGTGGGGATGCTGGGCGTTGGGCCGTCCCCTCTGCGCCCGCACGGGCGGCTCAGGGCAGCGTGCGGGGCCCCGGCCCCTCGTCTCCAGG